>VCRD01001462.1:0-12185 GCA_006783055.1 Trinorchestia longiramus | reverse complement strand
ACATGTCTTCTGGTACAACATGTCTTCTGGTACAACATGTCTTCTGGTACAACATATCTTCTGGTACAACATGTCTTCTGGTACAGCATATCTTCTGGTTGCTCATTAAAGTCTCAGGTAATAATCCATCAACAAACCAACGAAGGCTCAATAAACGGGGCGTTTGATCTCAGGAATTGGGTAAAAAAAATTCAAATTCTTGTGTATCAAGAAAATGTGGAATTGTCTGAAATAAATTACCATGAATTGAAAAAGTATGTTGAGTGCATGTGTTGAACAAAAGCACTGTTTTGTGTGTAATTGCTATAGTGGCAAACATACGAGTAAAATTTTATTGAAACTTGAAGTTGAAGGTTCAGTGTGTTGGTGCCTATGACCTGACATAACAGCGTAATGTATTCTACATCCATATAAAATGGTTGCAGGAAGTATATTTTGTATGCTGGAATTCGTTTTAAAATTTTCAAAGTGAATTTCACAATAGTAAAAATAAACTACACTTCCCTTCATCGATAGAATTAAAATTTTTAAACATTTGTTGTTCATTTTACCCCAATTTTAGTGCAACATTCAGACGTCCATACATACTTGATAAGGCCTTTTTTGGGGTCTGGTCTCGTACGATGCCTTGTTTCTTTAGATTTATTGAATTGTGAGATTCCACAACAGAAAGTGGAAGGAAGTAAACCAGCTTGATTACTGACTGAAAAACATTCCAACCAAAGTAAACCAATGGGGTTATGTGCCTTACGGGTCTGTATTCAACGGGTATGATTTTTGTCTTTGGTCGCCCCATCGAGATGGGGAATTGGTCTCATGATAATTTAGGTTAACATTTCAAGCATACTATTTAAAAGTCTACGGCTTGCCTATTCCCAGTAAAATCAAACATCACAAACACAACTTATGTTATTGATACGTTTGAATAGCATGAATATATTCAGCTTACAGAATTTCAATCTACACGGGTGAATGTATGAATTATTGTTTCTAATAATTTATTTCAAATTATTTCAAATGAAGAAATGATGCCAAAAAGATTCTTCGTTGTCGTGGGAAACAAGAGTGGCAGGAGGCATAAGTAACCTCTACGTTAGGAGCAGGATTGCCAGAGACAACAATATCGAACAAGTTCTGATGGAAAGCCAAGGTAAAAACCTGTTGAAATGAAATACGACAACCCTCTGACACACACGGCACTTGGGACGTTCTGTAAAATGTACTCCAGACCACCAGTTTCTTACCATTCTCATCAGAGCAACATCAGTTCAGTAATGATGAGAGGTGCAGTTACAGCCCGTCAGACCTGCTTTCAGAGTTAGGACAATAAACCCAATCGGAAAACGCGATTTTTCTCTCTGTAAAGCTCCCCAAAGCTGCACTTAAAAAGTATAATTTTCTTCTAACATCCGATTTTTTCTAAATTATACTTACAACAATGTCGGAGGTTTGGATTCAAAATAGATGTTAGTTTTATTTACTTCAAGTGAGAGTATTTCCTGAACATTCATGCTAATTCATTACAAATCCGTTTGAAGTCTTAAAAATAAAATTGTAGAGAGCAGTTGAACAGGCATAAAATTTAACATATTTATCATATTTGTTTATTGAGCTCTTCTCAGTGACGGATTATCATTGCCATTAACTATTTTCAAACTCTTAACTTATTTTACATTTGCTTTCTTTATAGATGAATATATTAGTACGGAATCATATCATAATACACAGGTTCAGATTTAATTCTAAAGTTGATCTGTACACATTTACGATGTTAACAACGCATATTCCTCAAGTGATAACAAAGACAACTTGAAATGTTTTTGAATGTCATATGAAAGATGAGAATTTTTCTGAGTTTTCATCATCGTTAATTTAACCATAAAAACTGATTGTGTTTTCAAATACCACGCTTCTAGGAAGAGATCTTATGATTTTTTATCATGAAAAACTTTTTAACAACTATTGGAAGGCTTATGGATTCCTAATTTTATATTTTGTGAGCAACATAGCGTATTAATGAAGGAAAACGAAAATTCTTTACATTAAAACCATTTTTCTTTCTGTGTATTTGTATTCACTGAACATTTATTATTATTATTATTGAGACGCTCATCATGAGCCTTTGCCCCGACATTATCCGAAAACTTTAAAGTTTTCTCTGACCAAACATGAGCTAGATGCACATCAAATTATCAAAATGTTGTACCTCTGTGGAAATGAAAAAAGAATAAGACCCTTCCATTCAATAAATTCATTCAATAAAAACCTGCGCATCAGCAACATTCCAGAATGCAGACTAGATGTTTGAGTTCGATTTTCAAATCAGCGTGTTGATGGTTACCTGACTTACGACCGTGGTCAGACCACCTAGAAAATCCTCGCTCTACAAGACCAATAATGAATGATTACATCTCACTCGTTGACATACAAACCTTGACAAGAAAGTTCTGTCTTTTCAACACAGGCACTAAAATCATCAGTTAAAGTAGAACTGGTTACATCGTTTGGGGAAATAAACTTCCAATACGTTCTTGCAATAACTGCACAACATTGTCTGCTCTGCTCGAGGGAAGCGAAGTAGAGCACCTGCATGCTGAGGTGGTTCCTCACAGAGAAGGTAGGGGGCGCTAGAGTTCAGTCGTCCAACCTTCCTTGCAGAGTTAAGTGTGTGCCGCAGCAAAAGCGGATTGTGGCTGATCTTGATCCGGGTATATTTTCCAGCTTAGGGTAACTACAGTGGCTCCTGTAATTTCTTTTACAATTACTTTGTGCTGAGCTCTAGCAAGGAGTTATGGGAACCAGTTTCTTCTGTTTAGCGTAATTCTCACTCAGAAGTTCAAAATTCCGTAAAACGCCCAATTTTGTAACAAATTCGAAAAATAGAGTAACACGTGATAAGTAAAGCTTTATGTTGCTCCAGAAATAATTTTAAGTCTAGTAACTGTGTTGTTTCGATCGGAGTAACTCTCCACGTTACCATCAATACAAAATATCACCAGTTACTGTAGTTTTTTCATCGTATTATTTTTACTATCATTTTCAAAACAAAACGCAAATTTTCCTTCATTATTTATTTCACCTAATGCTTTGAGATCATTTGATGAAGTTTTTTATGTTCAACGAAATGTTGATGAACTAAACATACGAATCGTTTTCAAACGAGATGGTTAGACGCAAGTGCAGGTATTAAATACACAAGTGTAAAACATTTCTTGTTGCGTTTTAATTTACTGGTGTACTTGAGGTGCATCAAGGAACGCAGGTAAACTGGAACAGCAGTTAGATCAGGGGTCGGCAAACTTTTTTACCCGTCGACCCCTTCATAGAATATCTGTATTTACATCGACCCCCTCCATGCACACACACATACAAATAGCTAAAAAAAATATTAAACCATTATTGACATTTTTGATGACCAAAAATAAAGAGAAATGTTATAAACCAAACCAATCTTATGTTGTACCCAATACAATGTTTGAAGATATATATTAAGAGAAAGAGGCAGTCTTCACTGATATAAAGTAAAAAAGAAAAGAATAGAAGTTTACCTACCTATAGAGAATTTTGACTGTTTCGAAATCTAACAATACTTATCGTTGAAAAATTGATATGAACTTAATTATATAAAAAAAAATGTGCTACTTGACAATAATATTAGGTGTCATTGAAATACGCACTATGCTTTTTATCAAAACCGAATAATGAAAAATACATTAACTTACCTATTTATCAATAAACTTGATATTAATGGGATGGATGAGCGGCAACAAGGCTATTGATATTTGGTTTAAAATTGGTAAGCTTTAACTGTAAATCAGCACGGTTTTCCAAGTTTAGTCTATTTCTTTGCTCTGTTAGAATCGCATTTGCATGGCTAAAACCAGCTTCAACTATATACATCCTTAATCGACCCCCTTCCAACCCCCATAAATTTATCGACCTCTTGAGTTCTGTCCTCGACCCCCAGGGGTCGATATCGACCACTTTGCCGACCCCTGAGTTAGACGAATGAATACTGCACTGCTCTCTTCTAAGTCTGAGATGTTTTTATGTGAACCTATGATGCTGAAACGTGGCCATATACAAGAGATACGCAAACTTATGACAGTTGCGTAAATGAAGCCATTAGGTAGGTGAACATATAATATATGCAGATACGTTTGCTCATAATGCATACATATGAACTGAACCCGCAGGCGCGTGAACTCGTACTGCAAACATGTGAAGCACATGCCCTGTTGATGAGGTGTCAACTTAGTCTTTTAGAATTTGCATCTAAGCCATAGATACGTCAATTTCAGCAACTGATGGCGGAACTTGCATGACAAATTAGTAATATACTATAAAAACAAGAGCTTGTAATCGAGGGTCATGAGCTTATTTCACTAAATTAAACATTGCACAGACGAGAACTCACGCTGCAGATGCGTGACTTGTTATCTCAGATACATTAACATAACCACCCAAAGTGAGAGTGTACTGCATGGGGAAAATGAAATGTTGAACACACGCCAATTTAAAATGTAAGTGATTGAGTAAAATTACAATACATGATATGTTCTGTACAAGGACAATTTTTGTTTAATCGAACTTGTGATACAAGAATGCTTAACCAATAAAGTAACTTATTGAATTAATTGAATAAAAATTATGATTCTTAGCTCAATTCAGTGATTTTTCACCTATTACTACATAGAACCTTGTCTTTGCACTACTTGTACACATCCTGTACAAACACACAGTTTATTCGGAACTATTGTAAAATTTGTCTCCATCAAAATTAAATTCTTTACAATTTTATATTTATATACACATTTAGTGCTAATTTTATTCCGAAATTATACATCAAATTGACAAAGCGTTATCCATACAATACTATAGTACAAAACTAAATGGGTAAGTTTTACTAAGAGCAAAACTATAACTCCCTCCAATTAGAGAAATCTTTTTGTTGGCTCTGCATCTCTTCTAGTTAGGACGAAAAACTTCTGATAATACTTTAGACTATTGTAATTTTTATTATTTTATTCATATGCACGTCTTATCAAATTATGCTTTATTAAATTTCGGACTAAATGAGGCACCACTACAACATGGGACTGAAGACGTTAATTCTTACTGAATTACTGAAGACGTTAATTTTTAATCCTATGAAGCAACATTTTCCTTGATATATGAATGAAGTGTGTTTATAATGTACGTCTTCAGTGCACTTGGTTCTTCTATTTGTACAAAAGATAATCCCTAAATTTCATCTCTGTATGAAATTGTATGATTCTCGAAGTCATTTCACCATGGGTCTACGGAAACACGTTGCCGACGATAGAATATATGACGAAATAAACAACTTAAATTCCGTTTACTAAACAAAGAAGTAGACGAAAAAGCGCGATGAGGAGGTCATTTTTCTACACACGCTTGTTATAACTGTACCTTGTTTTTCTTAATCTTGTTTCTTTATTACAGAAAATATTCCGTCCACAGAGTATGCAACCGATTTCCAGTTTCAATTTGGTTTCATGAGCTGGATCATTCATCCGAGCATTTGTAATGCTATCAAATTTTCCTCCAAAGAGGTCAGATAAAAAGTAGTCAAATTGCATCCCGTTAAAACCAGCTTTCTCAATGTTTAAGGGCAGGATTGAAAAAGCTTTCGGTTCGACAAACCTCTGACTTTCTCCCCTGAACCCTCTGACAACAGGCTAGCATCTGCACTCCCAAGTGATTTTTTGCCCTAGAAGTAAGTTCGCATTTTTGCTTGAAAACCTTTAAAATTAGGACGACTTTTTCCCTGACTTGTTAATCTTTTTTTACAGCAGCAGTTTTTGTTCGTTTCCTTATTTGGTCCGAACTAGTACGTACAGGTCAGTGGTACTCAATTGGCCGACCGTGGTCTAAATCCGGACCGCCGAGTGCTATTGTTTGGACCCCAGCACTTCCTCTTAAAAGAAAATTATCATTAAGATCTGGAATTTAGGAACATATTTTGAAAATTAAATGCATCTACTTGTAATTTGAGATAAATTGTGTGCTCCTACCAGATCCATAAACCCGTATATTAAGCTCGGACTATCGTTCGGTCCGTTGACACGTAAGAAATTGTGCTGCTGGACCTTCTTAAGCACCAATTGAGTGCCCTTCATTTGGATTAATTTAAGTATTAAGCAACGTATATTAATCACAAAAGTAGGAAGTCAAAATTGGAAACAAATCAATAAAATTGGTTTCCACGCGAACTTCATAAACTCTTGTTAACTGGAGAATGATTGATACTAAATCACAACACAACCTATATGCTGAGTTCGTTTTAGAAAAACGTTGAAGATTTGGCGAGACAATATTCGCAATTCACAGCTTTCATCGTTGAAATTGCTGGCATAGAACAGAACTAGTCTTTAGAAAGAAGTATTGATAAGTTCCAGCTACGAATACTCTTTTCGTCAACTACAAATACCTATTTCAAAAATTTCAAGTATGTTCTTCCGTTTTACCACACAGTGCCATTTTTTACGCCAGTTATTGTTATTTGCACGTTTAGAGCAGATGTAAACTATAGTTCACACTAACTTTAATGTTATTTACGAATGTTAGGTTTTGATAGTTATATTTTCAAGATAAATTTCGATCAGTCTCAGAGAAGTAATTGTTAGCTGCAATATGATACTCTGCATCTATTCGCCACTTATTAACTCATTCTTACATTTTCATTCTAACTCACATTAGCTCATAATAATTCAGGTACACTTTTACAGCTGTATTTTCCACGACTTAGAGATAAATTCCTTCACAGTAGAAGTACGGAACGTAACTTAATAAAACCTAATTCATGGATGTATATCGATTTTCAAGACCAATATTTTAATTCAAACCAAATTTCAAACCCGTTTATAAATATTTTCTCTTTGATTTCAGATTCAAAATCAACCACTGAAATAAGATAAAGCTAATACTGATTCTCAAAACATTAATCAAATAAATCATAATACACATGCAGAACCTATTCTAATATTATTTTAGAAAAATACTCCTACCGTCAACACATTTCCTTCATCATTGACGACGCTTCTTGGTACNCTACTCTAAAAAATAAATTAATCTCTTCACTAATCGTTTTTTTCGGAAATGGTGTCATTTTCAATCAATTTTTTGTGGCTCAATTCATGCATAACCCGAATTATTTACATTTTTTGACTGAAATCATACTATGACAATATCATTTTCGCAGGAACTTGTAAGCGCGTTTTAGACCGAAAAATACATACTTACGTATATGGAGAGAATGTGTGTACACGTCTAAGCCGGTTCAGGGGCTATTTGTGGCACGATTGAACCGTTTTCTAGATTTCTTTGACTGAAGTGACCCTGATTCGCAGATTCTGGATCATGGAACGTTGTTTTACTTTCATGAAAATAAAAAATGTCCAGCAGATCAATGTCGCGACGGTCACAAGATTATCGCCTCAAAAACAAAAACCGGCTTTCAGGGGACGAGGTTGGAACAATGCCTGGTGCTGAAGTTCTACATTGGTGAAGATTATTCGCTCGCCTGTATATTCTAGTAAATGTTGCTTGCCTGTAGCATCAGACAAAATGAAGGGTGGACAGCACTAGTGGACTACTTGCATTTTTTCCTACGGGAAAAAATGCAAGTAGTCCACTAGTGCTGTCCACCCTTCAAATGATGAAACGCCCTTTTTTTAAATTATTAAATCTCATTCACCATCGTACGATACCTGTTTTCATGAATAAATTCCAGAATATTTACATCATTTGAGTTTCGTTCAGGGGTTTAGAATCGTGTTTGAGTGTTTTAGTGGTACGTAGACTTGTATTCACCGACATGAGTGTCGTATCAGATTCTGATCAAAGGCGAAACTAGAGTGAACCAATTCCTGGTTCTGCAGTTCGTGAAATTGTATATATACAGTATTGTAGAGGTTCAGTAATCACAATTATGGTAATATGCAACACTAAATTAGTTTATTCTTTGATAGTTGCAATTCAACCTATGTTATCGTAGAAACTCCACCAAACATTTTAACTGATCGAGTTGGACAATTATCTCTTAATACAGTGACAGTGACATGAAAGTCAGACCAGTTCGTAGCTAAACTCTCAAATAACAACAGTTCATTACGTACTGCATGAAATTGAACAACGCATGAGAGTAATCATAAGTGTAGCAGTTATGTGCCGATTTCCTCCAACTAAAATTGAATGGCCTCTAAGTGAAATTAAATTAATTCCAAGTGAAATTGAATTTTCTCCAAGTGAAATTGAATTTACTCCAAGCAAAAATGAATTTCTTAAATTAGGTGATCCGGATGAACTGTGGACCCTGCACAATGCTTTTAAACCGTGTATCGAAAATCTGCACCAATGGACACAAGGCACAAGTTTAAAATTTTATTCATGCCCATATTTAAAAAAACACAGTCGTACGAACAGTTTGGATTAGATTTTTGTTTGTTTATATGGTGTGTACCTATACTAAAACGTTTGGCCACTTATTGAATATTTAAAACACACACTGTATATATTTTTTATTGTACATCATGCAATTAAAACATAAAGTCCTTATAAAAATGTTTGTACGACTGTGGCCATACAATGTTTAAGTTTAATTAAATAGGTCGTAAATGAAATTCTAAAATTAAATGACAACTCAATTTACAACTTCCATTTTAATATATTTGCAGTAACACTCAAGCCAAAAAGGGAAACAAACAAATTTTTCATTTGATATATTTCTTCAGAGCTAGGTAAATGTTCCGTCATACATTGATAAGTCTCACTAAGTCCTGTATTGGATGTTTCACGAAGTCCTGCAATTAATATTTCATTAAATCGTGTAGTGGATGTCTCACTAATTCCTATAATGGACATCTCGCTAAGTTTTGCAGTTGTTGAATTTTTCTTGAGTACCAATTCACGTTGGGGCAGAAATGCTTATTGGTGCTACTCTAAATACATATATATATATATATGTTTTAATATGATACTAATTCTTATTTATTATTTATTTACAGATGCCCAGCCACTGGAAATTCTGGATTGGTCTCATGATAATGTTCACCGTGAATGGCGGTCGTTGTTTTGGAAGACAAGCTACGGATAAAAAACTTCAACATTTCAGGTCCTTTACATCTAGTTTTACACATCCACCCCAATTCACTCAAAATGGGAAAGCAGTGAAACCGTCCAGTACCATAAATGAAGAGGAACTTACTACAGAATTCTTCAGAATAGATTCGAAGAGAAAAACATTTCTTGAAACAAATCCGTGGATTGAAACTCAAAACATTACTTCGTATGGATCCAATTACAATGTTGACTTGAATGATGGAAACCGCTTTGAGGCAATGGAAAAAACAAATGTAGACTGGTATGAAAATATAATTAACGACAGGTGGCTACCGTCAATGCCGCTTAATATAACAATGGATGATATTGAAATGAATCTTCCTTTGATGCCTGATGTTTTTACTCATGAATTTGATCATAGTCAATTTATTAAAGAAACTATGTTATCCATGAGCCAAATCCTCAACAAAATAGGATTGACAAGTAAGTGTTCAATTCCATCAGCTGAAAATATTCATAGTGCTGCTACTGAAGTAGTAGAACACATCTTTTTGAACATATCCCGTGCACAAGAGGTGTCCTGGATGGACAAAAATCATCCTGTTGGGAAACACATCAGGAAATTTTCTGAAAACGCTCCCAAAATTAAAAAAAAGTGTAGTTCTTNACACGTGAGTACCAGGCAGCGTGGGGAGAGAGGGGAGGACACGTGAGTACCTGGCAGTGTGGGGGGAGAGGGGAGAGGGTCTACCACCATCGTGTTCGGTGAAATGGTCACGTGCTGGAAATTTGTCAATTGTATGCAGGAGACGATACTAAAATTCAACATTCTATATGAATAAATTATCAATTGTAAACAATACAGAAACTCATTAAAAAAATGAACGATAAGGCATAACGAATTCACTCATTTCAAGCATGATATAATTTATATATGTACAGTTTATGTTTTTCACAGACACTTAATTTTCCAGTTTGAGCATTCTTCTGAGGAGTAAATATATTAAAAATCCATGTATCACTGTAAATAAATCAAGAACTATGCTCTTGTTTAGCCTGTCCCTCTGACTAATGAAATTATACATTTTCTAACAAGATATTTGCTCTATGAACAAAAATATTTTACTCACGCAATGTAGGAATCCAATGAGTTGTCGGGTTGATTGTCCAGGAATTGAAATAAAGCGCAACGCAAACATCCTGTAGGACTTTTGAACTCCCTCCAAAAGTCATTGATGGTTGTTACAATCAAAGACATACTGCTTTCTTTATTTTCTTGGTTTATTCGATTTTCCTTTACATATAAAATGTTAAGGAGGTTGGGTGCATCTTGAAGATCAAGTGTGGATTTCCAATGAGTAAAACCCACTTCTCTCTTTTTTCTCTCATTTAATCTTTTTCCAACATTCGTTCTGGCTCCTCCTGGCTCCCCATCAGCTCCCTTGTCTCCTTTTTCTCCTTTCGCACCTTTTATTCCTTTAAAACCCTCGTTTCCCTTAGGACCCTCATCGCCTGGGGGTCCAGGATCTCCTTTAACACCCTTTTCTCCATCATCACCAGGGTCCCCAACCATTCCATCTGGCCCAGCTGGTCCTGGCTCTCCATCACTCCCTTTCATGCCTTTAATGCCTTTAATACCTTTATTTCCCAGCATACCCTTTGGACCCTGAGGGCCTCGATCACCTTTCAGACCAGCTGGTCCAAATCCAAATAGTAACAACGAGAGGAGGGTGTGGGCAACAAGTATTCCCAAGAAGACGTAAGTTCCAATGACTAGGATGCCTAGAAATTTTAGGATAAGAGGATAACTGAAGTCATTGCCTTCATTTGGTATGACAATGATATTAGGATCGTTGTGCTCTTTGTAACCACCTCCGTAACTATCTCCTCCATAACCCCCGTCTCCGTAGGTTGGTCCTCCGTAACTGCCACTTTTTTCGACATCGTGAATTGTTGCCTTGGACGACCTGCTCTCCGACGCTAGTTTACTTTGCTCTATTTCTACCATATCTGTAAAGCGTTTATAGCGAATCAATTTTTTTATGGCTCCAAATTGATTATTTTCCTCTTCTATTACTTCGGTATATGAGTTAGTTAAATCTTCGGCACACTGTTGCGTACTCTGTCCTTTGGTTCCAAAGATGTAACTACAGACATGATAAAAAATTGAAAATATTCTCTCTATTTTACTCTGTCCATCGGTGCTTAAATAACCACCTAAAAGCGCCAAGTTTTTGGACAAGAATTTCTTGAGGTCTTCATCCATATCAGCTACAAACTGCTCAAAATGATTTTTTATGAATTGGCTGTTCAAAGAACTACACTTTTTTTTAATTTTGGGAGCGTTTTCAGAAAATTTCCTGATGTGTTTCCCAACAGGATGATTTTTGTCCATCCAAGACACCTCTTGTGCACGGGATATGTTCAAAAAGATGTGTTCTACTACTTCAGTAGCAGCACTATGAATATTTTCAGCTGATGGCATTGAACACTTACTTGTCAATCCTATTTTGTTGAGGATTTGGCTCATGGATAACATAGTTTCTTTAATAAATTGACTATGATCAAATTCATGAGTAAAAACATCAGACATCAACGGAAGATTCATTTCAATATCATCCAGTGTTATATTAAGCGGCATTGACGGTAGCCACCTGTCGTTAATTATATTTTCATACCAGTCTACATTTGTTTTTTCCATTGCCTCAAAGCGGTTTCCATCATTCAAGTCAACATTGTAATTGGATCCATACGAAATAATGTTTTGAGTTTCAATCCACGGATTTGTTTCAAGAAATGTTTTTCTCTTCGAATCTATTCTGAAGAATTCTGTAGTAAGTTCCTCTTCATTTATGGTATTGGACGGTTTCATTGCTTTCCCATTTTGAGTGAATTGGGGTGGATGTGTAAAACTAGATGCAAAGGACCTGAAATGTTGAAGTTTTTTATCCGTAGCCTGTCTTCCAAAACAACGACCGCCATTCACGGTGAACATTATCATGAGACCAATCCAGAATTTCCAGTGGCTGGGCATCTGTAAATAAATAATAAATAAGAATTAGTATCATATTAAAACATGTATATACATATATATATATATA
>VCRD01001461.1:102189-120416 GCA_006783055.1 Trinorchestia longiramus | reverse complement strand
CATGCAGTGCATGGTCCCACAACATGCAGTGCATGGTCCCACAACATGCAGTGCATGGTCCCACAACATGCAGTGCATGGTCCCACAGCATGCAGTGCATGGTCCCACAGCATGCAGTGCATGGTCCCACAGCATGCAGTGCATGGTCCCACAACATGCAGTGCATGGTCCCACAACATGCAGTGCATGGTCTTATGTCAAGGGCAACAGTGACCTAAGGGAAGTAAAACAAGTCTCCAAGTCTGCAGTAATTACTAAAACTAATGAAAAAAGTTAGGAACACAAGTTGAACAAACATTTAAAGCAAAGGTTTCTATCAGCTCAATTAGTTTTTAAAATTTGATAAATTTTATATTGTACTTCTATCCTGATTCTGCAGCTTGCACTGGTGTGCACAAACAAATTTATGAGCAAATATTACAGTTAGAAGATTCACATTTATAGTTTTCTTAATGCATTATATTTTCATTTATTTCGATGAAATAAACATAAATAAAAAAGCTTACCACTTCCTTGATGTGAACTTCCAGGAGGTTCTTGTCCATGAGATTGAGAATCACTAGTATCCTCCTTCACATCTTGCTCACGGCGATTCTTTTTTAAAGAAAACATTGTATTTAATCTCTCGATTCACAAGTAAATTCAGATACGCAAAGCTCAAGACAAGGAAAACTTTTATACCGGGAACACAAGAAGTTAGTTACACCCAATGGAATCTCAACTATTTCAAGCAAATTTCGCCTTTCCTACAGTCAACACACAGCTTAATGTAAGGAAGACCTTCAATTTCACGGAATTGGCTTTACGAAATAGTAGTCCCGTATTTTATATTAGGCATGCATAAATTGATCGAAGAATTTTATTATTCTTGCAACAAAAGTCTCGCCTTCAATTATTTAAATAAAATAACGCATTTTCCACGACGGATTCAAGACAGCTGTAAAAACTTTTTAACGCTTAGGACACGCACTCACACGCTCATTTTCTATACGCTACGTTGAACATCTGTTAGATCTTCTTGTGTACTAAGCGACAACATATTCGTGAATGTTGCAGTTAAGTACATTTTTCGGCAATAATGATCATAATAAGTGTGGAAGAAATAATCACTGGAAGTCACAAAATTTTGTAGCGATTAAAGAGATTACGCAAAAGACGGAATTAGATTGATATTTTCGATATTGGTACGTAATTTGTTTTAGTTCCTATGGCATTTTCAGCACCCACGATATGAATGAAATTGAAGACAAGGAATAATGCTTCTTGTAAAATATTAAATTATCTTAAAAAAAAAAGATTTATAGAATAGAATGAGGCTATAGGAACGAACCTTCGGGCCCATTCTTGGGTCGGATAATTACTTCGATAATTATTCGGTTGTTTACCCAAGTCCCATGCCGTATTTCTAGCCGCGTCAACCATGTCGGCAGCGGGTTTCGAACCCGGGTCTTTCCGCTCGCAAGCAGATTTGCTCACCAGTCGACCAAGCTGGTGAGTAGAATCGACCTCTCCCTTCCCCCTCCCTCTCCCTGGTGAGTAGAATCAACCTCTCCCTTCTTCTTACCTTGTACGTAATATGTTACTGTGCTCTAGTACTCAAAGACTGGATGTTCCTTAGAATTTGTATATACAGTGCTTCCTCGCTACTTCGCGGTTCGTTTGTTGCAGAGTCGCTATTTCACAGATTTTCAAAAAATATTACTGTATGATATTTATCGCGGTATTTTCGCTGTTTCGCGGGGTTTTACGGCAACCGTTCTGCCCATACGTAGTATGTGTTGGACAGTAATGTAGATATTTGATAAATTCTGCATTTAAAAATCACAAAATTCATGAAAATATATTCGAAATATCAATTTTACTAATAAGACAATATTATATATCATAAAAATTACAATTTACAGTAAAAACCGTCTTTACTCAACGGATGAATACACCAAAAACGAACAGTAGGAATTACGCAGCGGCCGCTTGAGACGCTCCTTGCCGACTTGAGATTCTAAACAACAAACGATTAGTTGACTGATGGAAAAGGACCAGCCAGAAAATGGTGTTCTGTATCCCATTTACTAATTGGCTCAGTAACCAATGCATCTTGTTTTCTTCTATTTGAGCGGAGCTTCCACTCACCGTTCTTTCATTTCACGTTAGCATCGGACTATCGTGTATGGGTAGTTATAAAATAATATTACATTGCGCGTGGTCTGAAAATAAATATAGTGTCCCTACATCGCGGATTTTCACTTATAGCGGGTGGTCCTGGAACGTAACACCCGCGATAAGTGAGGGAACAGTATTAAAAAATAAATGCTGCTGCATTTGTATCCTTGCACATCCAAAACGTAAAAACAGAATATGGTAAAGAGCGTTTACGTAACAATTTTGATACTCATTTGGTGTCGTTTATTTTTTCTAATTCATTTAAGTGAATATAAAATCAACTTTATTCTTATGTCACAAAATGCACTTTCAATTCATAGTACATGGAATCAGTTTTCAGTTTTCAACGCTAACATCTTTCAATTTGCGATGACGCTATTATAAAATCCTCAGGAGTAGGAACTCGTTTTATGGTAGGTGACACAAAAAGCATTATAAAATTAAAGCTAAGCTTAGAATTAAAAGTGCAATAAAGCTACAACGAAGTATTTACTTTGGAAGTAGTCACATACAACATAATATTATAGTTTGTCTCCAGCAGTCAAATTAAAATCTTGGATTTTAAAATACGAATCAGAGTGATACTTTCAGTTGGGATTGCTAATTAACTGTTGGATCGCTTAGTTTGGTATGCTAATGATCCATAACATAGATCTATTATTGTAGTTAAGTGACAACTTTATATCTTTAAGTAAAATTTAAAGTTTAATACGTACACATTCAGTTCATAAGCTTACTGGGCTTAACTTCAGCTTGAAAAGTTTAAGTACTACAAAGTCAGGCACGTAACAGAAACCTATTTCGACTTACGTGAATTCGTTTTGCATAATTGATACGCAAAACAGACAAAAAAAAGTCACCGCTAAAGTCAGCGTTGAAATACCGATTAAAATAAGAAGTGTATACATAACAATCACTTCATCGTATCTGAGGTGACGATTCCTAAAATGCTGAAATCCACGGTGGCTACAATGCTGTCCAACAAATGAGACCAACAACGGTAAGATAGAGCAGACTAAAACGCTTTATTGACAATGTTATTTATACAGACAGATAAATAATGCACACCTAACATATAAGCTCACCGCTCTTCGAATCCTACTTCCACTAAGCCGCTACAGACTTGTCTGTCTGGACACAGTCATGTATGTAAGACACCTCATAAAAGGACCAGGGTTCAAGATAGCAAATAAATACCAATAGACTTCACATGGTTTAATTTAATATGAAGCTCAACAGTCAGGACACAATAACGAACATTTATAATGAACAAAACAAAGATTCGAAGTTCCAGTAAATAAACGAATATACAGGAATAAAACGTCACTTAAGTTACATCCGTTCCGACTACTTTCGCACTATCACGGACTTTGGAAAACCTGAAAATTCCAAATTAAATACGCAGTTTGGTGCACACACCAGGGAAAGCAGAGTAGCATCAAAATGTTGAAGTCCGAAATAAGTAGCGTTCCCACCACAGAAGTTCTGTAACTACCATTATTCCACTCCCATACAATGATCGTACTCTTGCTTCAAGGCGATAAGATCCGTGTTCATCAACTGTTAATGCTTTCACAGCCGTTCTGTTCTTGTACATACAAAGATTTCTTACTCAATAAATTACCAAATTGATGGACTCTAAGCTGCAAACTCCATCAGTTCTACGTAAAAGGTTAGTTTCTCGAATTTGTTGAATCACCCTAAAAGAATGACCGGAAAGGCATAAATATCTACTGTTTTTTTTAATTAAATGCTCAGCAACTACTAAAAGAATTGCCTTCACATTACAATTCAGAAAAAGGGAACTAGATGCCTAAAAGTGTCTTGGTTGGTCTCAATAAGCAGAAAGAACATCATTTTGAAGAGAAGATACTAAAAGAAACGAAAAAAGACGCAGAAGCATTCGTGCAGACGATTCAAATATCAACCATTTCTACGATCGAGAACGTGACGAGGTACAGAAAAACCAAAAGCTAATTATAATGGAAATGCTTTGCCAAATTGAACACAGAGGCTTCATTTAAAATATGGTGAACCAAAATTAAAAATATTTATTATTTTAGCACTGTGCTTAAGAGTTATAGAACTCATACAATATACTACGGTTCTGCTTGCTCATACGCAGCCAACAGTTTGATCAAACTATGAACAGCGTGCAGTTGTTGCAATCTTTTCTTTGGGGAAAAACGTGGCCGGTAAATGGTTAAGTGGAGAAGGGTCCTCGTAAATACAACTCCTGGAGGTTAAAATTGTAGATGGAAAGAATCCAATTTCAACGTAATACTATATCTAAAGGATGAGACACAATCGACTCAAGTCGGGCATGTTGAACCTATTGTTCATTCAAACTACACAAAGTACAGAACATTGAGAACATCAAAGTTTTGGCTGAGACTACAAAACGGTAAGATTTAACAAGAAATAGCAAAAATATATAATACATGAACACTTGACCATGCACTGAATGAAAGCTGATGCATCAATGTACGTAAACATTGTATACTGAATGAAAAAATCAACTATAACTATAGCATTAACCAAACACATGAAAATACAAAACGCCGATAAATAATTAAAAATTCTGAATTATAATCTTAGTGAAGTGCTGTACGAAAACATAATTATTCCCTGTAGTAAACATGAGTTTTTCTATTGTTGAGCATCACTGTTTTTATTTTTACAGACCCTTTAATGATTTAGTATCACAGATGCACGAGTGTAAACAGGAAGCAAGTAAGAGAACTGGTTGACAACTACACAAATATGAAAACTAATCTTATAACATTGAGGACTTCCTTTAAGAGAATTTGAATGGAAACTTCTACAGAGGAAACTGGACCGAAAAGTTAATGTTAAGATGTTATTGCATTGAATTAACTAAAGAATTAGATACACTCCCGAAAAAATAACTAAACTCATGTTCAGCATTTGACTCCACAATTGTTAGATTGAGATCAAAATTAAAGAACATTAGCTTTAAGAAATGGTAAGAGAGACGCCCCAATACTAGTACACAAATACTGACAGATACTGATACATATGTATCGACAGGTACTGATATATAAGTACAAAATACCAGTATTAAATGAACTTTGAATTCCATGGCGTATCTCTACCTTTATTTTAGTAACAAGCGCTCCTCTTCGTGAGAATCGTTAAATAATGACAGAATTAAAGCTGCTCTATTTTGTAAGACTAGAACAAATCGTAAAATCTATAATGATGAAAATTACAGGTGCGTTTTAATCACTACAGCTCTATTACATGTAAATAGTTACAAGACGATCTACATCGGCAAAAATGAAGATTATTACTGAAGAAAGATCGTAGTTTTATCCAGTAGTAATGTTAGAATTTCATTTGATTCATTCAGAACACAAAGACAGAAAGATAGGATTTTTATGTCAGTAATAAAAACAGAACATAATCTCTTTGCCCTAAATGTGAATACTTTGTGATCACAAAATACAGAGAAAATTCCAAATACAGAATTTGAATTCCACCAAAAAATGCATTAAATAATACGAAGGAGTCTCCAGTGCATTTGACAGACACGCACACCGTCAACATTGAAAGCATGAGACGTTCCGATTTTAAGTGCTGTGATTCTATTTCGTCAAGTACGTGCACACGAGTAGTTCCTGAAGATAAAAAGCTTGAAAACCTTTTGAAAACCTATGCTCTTCCTTCACATTTATCACGTATTAGAACACGAAACAAGAAACCCTCCAACTGATTGTGACGAGCTAGAAATACAAACGCTAGAAGGCCATCTCGGGCAACTGTCCAAATTTAACGCTCAATCGGCAAGTAAACATCAACAACTCAGCCAAATTAATCACAATCTAGTTGCGTCAGACATGCTTGACAGCACGCAGAGTTTAGAGAGTTCAGACAAAAACAAGACAATTAAAATTATAGGAAGCGACAACTTGGAGCAATAAGTAGTTATCTCTCCTACGCGGCCAGAGATGTTGTCATAGACATGCACAGGAGTGGAAATGCAGATACAATACATTAAGCTAAGTGAATAAGATTTGAATTCTAAACTAAATTCCCCATTACAGTGAGTTTTGCAAGTTAAGCAAAAATAAACGAATGCTGTGTACTGGACTCTGAAGTCCAGTTGAAAGTGATAAATAGTATATTCAGCACTTCTCGATGTCCTATTAGATTTTACTGCGCTCCAGGCTTACAAAACCTGTTAAAACACGCACGTGAGATTTTACGTAAAACAAAGGACCAGCAAGATGCTCATACTAGGAAACCTTAGATCAGTCACACCTCGTGTTGCAATAAAAGTGCGTTATATCATTCTCAGCATGGAAGTCATACTAACATACTCGTAGGAAAGGAAGAAAATTCTACTCTGCATGCAGAACTGCCTTAAAATAAAACCCGCGTCAAGATGTTGACAATAGAGTTTCTAAGTGAAAGAATCTATCATTCGTTTGGCAACAGAAATCAATCTCCATTAGACAATAATGGAGCAATCAACTACGGTTGATTTCAGTGCAGAGCGGACTGGTGATAGGTGATCAAAAACGTTGAAGAATTAACCACAAGAGCTGTATTGAAAATACTCAACCGATCTTCCTCCCACAGAGCCCATGTTCCTTACCAAACATTTACAATTCATTAACAGAGAAATTAGGAGCAATTGGCATCAAACCTGAGAACTTTGACCGCGTATATAATAAAGCCAGCACATTTCTAATAGTATGATAAAAAACTAACCAAAGCAAAAAAATTAGCTGCCAATTCTACAATCACAGTGCATAAACAAAGACCTCGGAAACAACGAACATGGAAGAGCACGTCATTTGTTCATTACTTTATAACGACAAACCAAAACATTAAAATGGGAAGACTTTTAGAAAAAAAATGCACTCACAACTCGTATAACTTTAACTGCTACCATAATAATTTATCAGTATGAAAAATTAAAATGTCTCCAGAAATTCGGCAAAAAACAATAATTGTGGCCAAGAGCACAAACATGAAGTTTCAAAAGCAAAGAGTTAAATACTAATAGCAATGGCACAGAAAGTTAATTGTTGAGCGCTAGAGCATTCGTTTAGTGGAATCATCGGAAGCAGTCGAGACGCAAGCAAGCATCACCTACGCCGCATGAACATCTCCATGTAGCGCTGAAGGCGGGTCACCGCTTCTTTAGGGTCGATATAAAGTCCACCCAGCTTAGTTGGTAGCATGAAATTGGGGTACTTTCGCGAGTTCATCGCTTCTATGGAGCTCGAGTCCAGCGAATTGGGGGAAATGAGCTCGGCAATTTGAGTAAGGATACTGCGGGGAGTGTCGGAAGTCGAATCGTCCTCCGCAAAACCTTCGTTATGCTCTTCTGCGCTCAGGAAGGTGAGTTCTTCTATGTCATCTGAAAGAGAGTCTGTCGCTGGGTCCTCTGATGTGTCGTAAAACTGCTCGTCATCTCCGCACTCAAATCTGACATGCGAGTCTTCCACGCTTCCTAGTCCGGAATCACTAGGGGAAGAACTGTCTTCTTCGAAATCTTGCGAAACGTCGCGGAAAGTAGAGGCATCACAATCCGTCAAGTCGCCTTCCCCACCAACGGGGCTTGAATCACAAGTAGAAAGATCATTCAAAGCATTTGTTTGGTTAGAAATGGAGTTCGTGGCACGGTTGTTAGTTGAAGCAGAGACATTTTCTGTATTGTGAGAGGCCAGTTGGCTCGCTTCAGTGAGCGGGTTCCGCGGTGTCTCTCCGACGTCAACGCTCTTCAGTACCCGGTTCACAATAGCATTGAAAATGGCGGGCTGATCCGAGCCGACGGCGTGACCAGCCGCTGCCACGATCTGCAAATCAATTTTGGTTTTTTATTTTTTGAACGATACACCAAGTAGAACTCACTCATTAATCCTTTAGCGACTAAAAGGACAATTCGGTCGTCTTTCACGGTCTTTGGGAGAATTGTTCTAATAATTAAACAGTGAGCAATATGAGGTTGCTACTAGGTTTGAACATGTTACAGCGTCGTTGTTTTGGCTGCCTGGCTCTCAGCGTGCTTCATTGCATCAGTGTACAGACGGTCTTTGTGAGCTTAGACGTAGAAACTAGAAAAACAAATTGGTCGCTAAAGGGTTAATATGGCAGTGAATCATTATTTAGATCCAGAACATATTCCCACAATCAGTGCTGCATAATATCAGGTGGACAAATAAAGGACAGGAAGCTAAGTTTCTCTCCAACAACTCGCTATTTCTTACACAATAAAATACTGACGCCACTAACCTTGCTTTGAGTTTTTTTAATATTATTCAAAATATTATTCTCATATGAAGATGGCCCAAAGTGGCACTTAATTTTATGAAAATCGACATGGACCTAGAAATAGTGCGACGATAATAAGAGCAATTGCATTGTAGACACGTAGTTTGACCCCTTTTCAGCAATGTGTGCTCTTGTATGTGATGCTTATTGTATAGCATCTTTCACCTCTATTTGAACTAATATCTGCAGCCAGGATACCAAAAAGGGTTCACACGAGAGACATTCCTCATTCGACGCAAAAATCATTCATGTTCCTAGAATTGAATTTTGAAACACCGGACTATCTGCAAAAAGAAGATACGCTATGGCTGACGTGAGGAAAACCTTGCAAAACCCTTCAAGTTTACCTGCATGCAGCATCTACCAGATTCAGGCACAATGCTTGGTGCGTCAAGCACAGCACAACGTTACCTGCACGTCGACGTAGGAGTCGGAACGCAGTTTTTGGACATCTGTTCCAGTCCGTTTCCAGACCCAAGTCTTCTCCCCGTACAGGAAGGTGATGGGGACTTCTTTCCTGAGTCCCCCTAGTCTGGGCATCATGGGGAACTTTGCCCACGCGATGCCGGACATGAGGCTGTGGAAAGCCTTCTCCCCACTGCAACGAACACAGAACATGAATGACAGAGAACACTGAATGCTTTGATATTGCTCAAGTTGAAATTTTTGAAATAAAAAATAGATTAAGTTTGTGGGAAGCTCAAAAAGTATTTCGGATTACCGTAAGTAAAATACGTGATACTTAAATCATAGAAGGGAACCTTTTCAGTTAACTTCATGTTTACCTTATAATACGTAAGTAGTAACTAAGAAAAATAAATAAAAGTTACGGATGGAAAAATTCTTTATACGAAGTAAAAATACAAAAGAAATCATATGAAGTTGAAATGGACAAATTTAAATAGTAGTATCGTGTATAGAAGTGTTAGTCTCCAAAACAACCAGGAGCAATCGACAACATTCTCACAGCTGTAGGAGCATGGCAAAACAAACGTTCTCTCACACCCTGTGTTTGAAAAAGTACATTTGTGCACGTCCATGTTAACTCACAGGTAAAGCAACACAATTCATGTTCTCCAAACAATTAACTTAAATCTGTAATTTTCAAAAGTAAGGTACGTAAGTTCATTCTTTAGTAGACTGCGTTGAATGCTCGATCTCCCTGGCTGTCTCATACAACTTGATCAACTGTATGATAAAATCATGACAGCGGCTTCACATCTACTACAATTGATAAAATATAGCAAAGATGACGCATAAGAACAGTAGTGACCCTGCATGCAGTAAGCAGCTCAGTGTAGCAGTTGTTTGAGAAGCGCTGAGTTCCCATGACACACAAACAAGAGCCCAGTAAGATAATCTACATCCTATTCACGTGTCTCACGACAGTGGAGTGGATTCGGAAGCCACAACCTCCACAAGATAGTGACAATGCAGGGATTACAAACATAAGATCTGGAAACCTCCTTCATTAATCTTTAAAGTTGATGATCAACATCAAAAGCACGCTCGATCACATTGCTATAGTAAATCAATTCATGTATTGACATGCTAGTTGAAGAATTCAATATTTAGCGTAAATAAACTTATGCAGTGATGGAAAATATGTAGGTTATGAGAGTACTAAAAGAAAAGAGTATTAGAAACCACTTCTTTCATAAAACGTGATAACAGGATTTTAACTTCAGCGCTATCTTTTGAGATCACTGGAAAACCAGAAAATTTTACATGTGTGTATACGTAAATTGTTATCTAAGAATAACAACATCGTTGTGCCTCTGACCTTGGCTTCTTGACGTTGACATGGTAGAAGTAGTCAGTCGTCACTTGGCGTGGGTTGTTGATGTTACTGAAGTTGTTGGTGTTGAAGGGCGGAATAAGGCGCAAGTACAGGTAGCCTGTATACCAACACGCACGAGTTAGTTCCGTTATTTGAGGGTGAGCATAGACAGTTATTTGAACTTTGTCTTTACTGAATGATGGACTGCATATTTATTGAATAATTTTTTCTGAATAAACAATCTCAATAAATGAGCACGTACAGACAAACCAATATAAACTTGAGAAACTATCGCTGAACTATTGTTGTAGTACTGCCATCATCGTTTTCATACGCGCTTACCACTCGTTACAACACTAGTAAGCTGTGAAGCATTACGTCACTGTTAGCAATAGATATAATGAAGGAGAGCAGCAAACAATACTAAAAAACGAGGTGAAGAAGACAGATGAGCGAGTTATTGGCATATACAGTCACGTGATCTCGTGCGTAAATATACTATACGCGCACGCTCAGAAGTGAGAGTGCAGAAGGGAAGAAAATATGGCAATTTTATCTAGAATATCGGGTATCTTTCATTACGAAAGATACCCGATATTCTAGTGTATAAAATAGAGAATATGTATGAAATAGAATGCATAAAATGGAGAGTATGTATGAAATAGAGTATAAAATAGGAAGTCTGAATGAAATAGTGTATAAAATCGGGAATTTGCATCAAATAGTGTATAAAATGGAGAATATGTATGAAATAGTGTATAAAATGGAGAGTATGTACGAAATAAAGTGTATAAAATAAGAAGTCTGTATTAAATCGAGTGTATAAAATAGAGAATGTACATGTTATAGAGAATGCAGATGAATAAAGATGTGCAGCAGAACTGTAAGGGACGGTGCCACTAACCTAGAGGTCCTGCGGCACGGAGGGCGAAGAAGGGCAGCACGATGCCCGCGCCCACCTCGATGGGGAGCATCCACACCGGCAGCCTGTAGTCGGGGGGGCGGGAAGGGAAGCCCCAGGGATCAACTAGAATCAAGTGCTCCACTCTGTCGAAAAAAGGGTCGCTTTAAAAAGAGTTCCACTGCAAGGAAAAAATGGTTGTACGTCAGTAAAGTCAAAATGAATTGCAGAATGTGCCCGGAGAAAACGTGATCGTTCAGGTGAAATTGTTCCAAAATTACGAGAGAAAAAATCTTGCCAAGCCATCCACACACAGGCATTTGTCACGTTACCATAAAGTCAACATTTATTTTAGAGCATTTAAGAATTCAGAAGAAGTTTCATCGTACTTAATACGTTTCATTGTCCAATTTTATCATCCAATTAACGTATATTTCCGTGAACATTCCTAGTCTACCAAAGGCATACAGCAGAGCGGCTTGAGACAAAAAAAACTTATCAGTTAGTACGAATACTAAATAGCTATATTAGGGAACATAAGCACTCACCTAGTAGGGTGCTGCATGGAGTACAGGGTACACAAGTACTCACCTAGTGAAGTGCTGCATGGAGTACAGGGTACACACGTACTCACCTAGTGGGGTGCTGCATGGAGTACAGGGTACACAAGTACTGACCTAGTGAGGTGCTGCATGGAGTACAGGGTACACAAGTACTGACCTAGTGGGGTGCTGCATGGAGTACAGGGTACACAAGTACTGACCTAGTGGGGTGCTGCATGGAGTACAGAGTACACAAGTACCCTCCAAAAGAATGACCACACAAGTAGAACTTCTGCAGTCCCATGGTCTTCCTCCAGGCCTCGATGGTGCTAACGAACTGAGCCTCCACCTCGAACGGGTCCGAGCTGAAGTTTGGGCGTGAACTGCGACCGAATCCTGGAGGCAGTAGGGATGGTGAGGGCAAGCAGGGATGGTGAGGGCAAGCAGGGATGGTGAGGGCAAGCAGGGATGGTGAGGGCAAGCAGGGATGGTGAGGGCAAGTAGGGATGGTCAGGGTTCATGCCAGGTTTTGGCTGAAGTGTATCGAGGACAGGAGATGCAATCTCGCAATAATCAGCACTTCTGTTCCTCGTGCCTCCGTCACACACCTCATACAGAAATGCTCATTTTTACGTGTTCGAGAATTCCAACAATCCCGATACGGTTGCGGTTCGGAGACTTTAATAGCGTAGATGAGTCACAGCACTATTATATTTATTACTGAACCATTACACACACTAGTGTACCATTATATGTACACGTATTTCTGGAACAAAATAAACACAGAAACAAAGAACAAAGTTCGTTCGAACAGGAAAGACGAATAAAAGTAAATGAGCATGGACTGAGAATAAAAATTTAAAAAGTTAAACTGCTGTACGAGTTTTCAGAAGTAGCGATAGTAACGTACCATGTAAGTTAGTGTTAAATTTTTTATAACGTTATTTCCAAAACAACACATGAACGTTAAAAATATGGGTACACTTCAAGTTGATAAGAAAAAATGTAAGACATCAGCGAGCAGCTGTACGAGCAGTGTAGCATTGACAGTAACTAAAAATCTCTACAATAAACTAACATAAATAAATTAAAATAAGAGTAAGCTTCAACTCCAGTGGTTACCTGGGAAAGAAACTACCTGATGAATAAACTGTGCACAACGACGACGTCATTCTGAAGACATTTTCCTTTAACTGCGTGGGAGGATGACGCCTCAGCAGCTATCAGTGATGAGCTAAAACACGTCCTGTGACTACTGCAGAGCGTGATACGAGATCACGAGCTGCTTTACTGGTCACTCAATGAATAATTTGACTAGGGTCAGGTTAGCAATCGTCTCATTACAACAGGAAATACCGTACACTTCATTAACAGCTACATATACACAGTCCAAACTCCATTACTAAGAGGTTCCATCTGAATCACGTTACTAAAATTAGTCAACGCTAAATATACGATTCTAGAACGAGGAAAAACTGCTGCAAATTCAAGGTACATATAAACTCCCAAGACGAATATGTAACCACCACTTCTGTTCTTTGTGCCTCCGTCATACACCTCATATTTAAATGCTCATTTGTACGTGTTCGAGAATAAAATAAATAAAATAATAAATAAATAAAGAGTGTGATGGTGGTGGAGGGTAAAACACGTCCCTTCTGTTTGGGCTCCGCAGCACGATATCCACGCTAACATACTGTCTTATTTTCCATGCTACTGTATGTCTGTTGGATCTTATAACAAATACTACTCTCGGTATAAGTTACAGGGCACGACAACATAACTTCCTTTTTCACGACTTTTTGAGAGGCGAAATACCTTTTTGGCCTCTCAGGAACTGCTTACATGAACAAGACATCCGTGTACGAGCATACGTATATTCGTTCAATTAAATTATCCGTTCATTTAACAAAGATTGGGTATCGTTCAGAGAATGAAAAAGCGTTGATTACAATTTGAAATGACGCACGGTATGCTTGAGCATTACGTTTTTTCGTAGGTGTCGGAAATTTTTCAGGAATGGTTCGACATTTTACGATACCACTAATAATTCACCACATTAAACACACTAGCATGACAACAACCTCTTATCACTGAATACTCCAGTTCGGCCTCCTGTAATCTGACTGGGTCGAGCTTTTGTTCACCTACACATCGTACGAGTGATATGTTTGAGGCGATAAATCAGAGAGGCTTTTGAGTCACAATGTTTTTGGCCTTTTAAGTAAAATCAGAGAAGCTCTCAAGTATAAGAATATCTTCTTGGCTTTTTACGTGATTTACCATAAAAGCTTGAGAGTATAGGATTACTTTTTTGAACTTTTGCATCATACATGATCAGAGCTTTTATCTCAAGACTTTCTTTTGAAGTAATAAATCATGAGAGCTTTTGAAATCACCAATAGCGCAGGTGACGCACAGCAACATGTGTGACACTGCAGATAACGCACATCCTGAGAATCTACACATCAGCACCACAACACATGATTCCAGGCGTGAGGGCACCACAGCACTCAACATTGATGTATCGTCAACACGACGTATACTTCAATGAAACCAAATCTTGACGGCGGCAAAACAGTTCTTCCTTCCACTTCACTCTTGCAAGTTATACGAAATAAAATTTACGGAAAAGTAAAATTATTTTTCTGACAGAGATCTTATTTTTAAGTCGGCCCTGCGCATTGCAAGTCGCAAACAAGAAAATCTTTGGCGCAGTGAGCTACTTCAGAAGGTCACCGACCTCAGCCTCCGGCCTTAAATTACAAGGAAAACAGGAACTTAGAATAGATGTTTCTAGTAGTTCACCTCTGGCCTCCAGCATTAAAGTATGAGAACGGACCGAAACTTCCTCCGTCTGTCGTGTGACAAGTGTACACAGCAACACCAATACAGAGAAATTAACTAAAAACTAGTGGGAGACTAATCAGAACTAATTAAAAGATGAAATTGAGCAAAACTAATAGTGAGCTACCCACTCCGAGTTATTAAGAGGCAAAACTAATTAAAAATTTATAGAAACGTACCAATTACAACTAATTATGAGGCGAAACTAGTTGAAAAATAATTAGCAGTGAATCACTAACTACAATTTATCAAGATGCTCTAACAGCGAATTCTAGAATTCAGTTTGAGTAACATGCTCCAGCGCTGATTTGTTCAACATTAGTGATGTGATGCTCTTGTGCTGCAACAACGCACTGATTTCATGTGTTTGAAAGTTGGCACAAAAGGAATTAAATTAGAGGCATCTTATTAAATAATGTTAGCACACATACACGACAAGCATGACGACCATTAACGAATACCTAAATAAAAAGAAATTCTTCGAGCAAATAACCTTTTTTTAGTAGAGAAGAAGGTGAACATTCATTATTATTATTACCACTACATTTTTATTACATTCAAAATTTCAACATTGCAATCCATGCGCAAAATACTTTAATCGAAATAGCTATATAGACATGAAGTCAAAGTAGCTAGTTCCGAGTCATCATACTAACGAGTGGGTTCACTGCCACTCACGAGAAAATGGCCCAAGCACAACATTAAGAGCACAAAACTCGGGCGAAGTTCCCTGAGCCACGCTGTCTCGAGACGTGCTCGTGCGACAGTGCGCGTACTGAACACGTGATAGCGGCTGCATCACCAACACACTCGGCACCGAGTGCTCCAATTTCAAAGTAAGTACAAGTAATCAGCCCTCAAATTCTCATAGTATAACCGCATGAAAATTATCGATACGTGCGCCTATAAATCGTGATTTATATTCGTCATCTTTCTCTCCACACAAGAAAGTGGTCGTATGAAGAAATGGGTTACTTACAGATGAAAATTATCAGTTATTTCGTCTCTGAAGTTTTGATTTCAACTAACTTACAGAACCCCGTGGAACAGAAAAAATATGAAGATTTAATTTAAAATCAGAATCTCATTTACTCCCACAAAAACTGATATACAAGGTGTCCATAAAGTCTTCACCATTTCAAAAATTTACTAAATGCAATTGATAAGATATTTTATTCAGATTTGTTCTATTGTATTCAGTGTTTATTTAAGTTTTTAATTACATTTTGCATTTGTGTTTCAGGGATCCTGTTTGTGAAAGAGGTGTTGTTGAGACTTTATGAGAGACTTTTATAAGACTTTACGGACACCCTGTAGTTCCTTCACAAAACTCTTTATTGACGCGGATCCTTTCATTGAAAATCAACATCGTAAAAGTAAAGTGACGCTTCATCCACGATAGTGCAGAATTCGCACGTCCAGTACGAGAACAATGGTGCATTGTTTGGAATGAAGACGTAAAATGGAGCGAACAATAAAGTATGGTGCTGCAGGAATGTCCATCAACAGCCTACGCCGTATTTCTGCAGTTGTTGCCACGAGCTGCGATGGTAAAGTACTATCAGTGAAGCTATGTTAGCAGAGACAACTGGAGACACTTTTCGTCATATAACACTTGCATGGTCAAGATGAATTTTATCATCAAATACAATTTAAATAACTACACTTGTAAAGTTATGTATTAATGTATACTGAAGCGTTTACATTAAGGCATACTGACGCATTAACATACATTAATGTATACTGAAGCTTTAACATACATTAACGTATATTGACGCTTTAACATACATTAACGTATAATCAACTGGTAACACACATTAACATATCACAGAATGTGAACAAGGAGAGCGTGTACACGAGGTGCGGACATACCGACAAGGTCGATGGCGTACACAGGTCTGTCCTTAGCGAGCGCGTCGATGTTGTTACACCAGAGCCCTGATCCACAGCCAAACCCGTGCACCAGCAGCAAGGGGGTGCGCGGGCTCGACAGGTTCGCCTGCAAGGTGAGGACGCGGTCCCCTGCAGGGTCTATGATGGGTCCAATGTCCACGTAGGTTTCCTGCTCCACTGATTTCACACCTGCGAATAATGTTACAAAGAAAGACAGGCAGTGTGAGCATCACGGTACATTTGGTTTTACGGTTATGCATTTGGTTTGTTTTAATTGTCAGCTTTTTACGGAAATTCCTTTGTATGTTCGTTCACACACTGAAAAGTATTCTGGACAGTGGAATGGCTGACAACGAGCTTTTGGGTGCTCTCTTAAACTGAAAAATCAGAACAATAGATGATGAATAAAGTCGCTCTCAGATACTATCATATAATACAGGAAAAAAAGCACTAATTCAATAACAGTGCAAATAAATTTTCTGAGTCAAATTTCTGTCATTACATTTTATCTCCAATTTGCTCCGTAAGTCAAAATCTTTAGTAAGAGCCATGCCATGGTTAGGTCTATAAGAAGATGATCAATTAAAAAAAATTATTTAATTTCATAACCGAGGTTATATTACCTTTTCGTACAATTGAGCCGATCATCAGGGTAAAACTCAGCCATGATTTAGATAAGTGATACAAAAAATACATTCAATTTAGACCTCAGTTGCCATAAACCCGCTACAGTGGAAACAGGGGCAGCACGAGCATCTCAAAGAGGAACAAGGAAAGTGAGGCAGAATTTGTGACAAAGTGGCAGAAAAGAACGGCAAGACTTCCCAACTAAAACAGAATAGGATAGATAGAATAGGACAATAGAAACGAGCCGTAAGGTCTATTCTTGGATTGATATCCAAGTCCTATGCCGTCTAAAGTAAAGCCATCAATCATGTACGTACACTACACCCCAACTTTGTCCTGCATCAAACGCAGCTGATTAAACGCTAAAGGGAGTTGATTTTTCAAGATGCCGCCGGAACAGACTCCAGTCTATGTACGTGCCAAGTTCAAGTAATTTAACAGAGGCCATGTGATGCGCCATATCTCTAAGCTACGTTGAAGGACAATATCCTTCCGAGCAATTATTTTCAGTGCACGAACAGGAAAATTCTTTGAAAACTTGAAATTCACTTACAATCAGAAACATTTCGAAACAAATTACCAAGCTTAGTTGAATGTTATTTTCGTAACTGTACACGTTAACACTAATGACTTCTCACCTTACCTTCCAAAAGACAGTTTGTCGAAAAAAAACTGATTCCTGCTAGAATTACTTGCATTATGTGGCAGACATTTCTCGTAATGCACTTGATCACAGACATTATCAAATTTTTATTTTTCCATGAATTCGTCAAACCCTTTAAAAACTTACTCAGAAACCTAAAAACTACATTACATGTAACCTAAAATTATAGACATTAATCAAGATACAAGAGAAAATGTAATAGAAGACGCAATAGAATACGTTACTGCCATAGACTTCCTTACAACTTCCTCTTTTCAAGTTGGCTGCGTTTTGGCCTCAAACTGCAATTTGAGGCCAAGACGCAGACAACTTGAAAAGAGGAAGTTTGACTGGTGCTTACTGATGACAAATGTGCTATCGTAACCCAGAACTCAAATCTAATCTGACATTGCAGTGATGATCAGAAGTGCAGTGTGCCCACACGACACTCATGTGTGAGTCAACAACATGAGATCACTTCTATAGACTCATTAGGTCAAAGTCACAAAACTATACAAGGGTTCACAG
>VCRD01001461.1:80345-102099 GCA_006783055.1 Trinorchestia longiramus | reverse complement strand
TCTCGTTTCACGCCGTGAGCTCGCACTTATCGGTAAGCCCTCAACTCCCCGCCCATGGACACATCCCAGGATCGTCGCATGGAGCTCACCATCACCCTTACTCTAAGAATGTTAACCTTAAGAATTTGAAAAACCAATGTACTAAATGTCTATGTACTGTGTACTTGACTGGAAATAAAGATTGTTCTCTCGATTTATAAAGTTTTGTTTGGCTCCGTTAGTCCGCGACATCTCGATTTATCCACCCTTCGCGTTCGTCGTGTATTTTGCAACATTCCTTGTAAGAAAAATATCAAAAGGACATTTTGTAAACAAAGGCTGTTCTTTCATCTGTTACTCTGTTCAATGTGTGTTGGTTCTATATATGAGCCAATATGACAACCCCTATGAATTCAAGTAAAAAAGTTGATGTACCTATGAAAATTCAGATATTAAGCGTACATTTTGTTCAACTTTAGATGGCCTTCTAGGTAAATACAAAAGAAAATATGATGAATTAAACAAGAAAAGTCGGTGATTTCATCTAAATATTCTATCAATATATATGTAGTCATATACATAAATGTTATAGTCTTATTTTATATTTAAACGCTTATACAGGGTCAGGCAAAATGATCTGACATATTTGTAGGTTAAATAAAGTGCAAATGAAGTAAAGAAACAAAAGTGTTTTCATTTTTGAAAAGTACATATAATGCCATTTTTTTCATATAATGTCATTTTGTATTGTTTCTTTATAATGCCATTGTTTTTTGTTTCTTTTTCATTTGCTGCCATGAATTGGACTGGAGACCCGCCGAGTTATAGACAACTTTCGTGAACGCCTTCGACAGTGTGTGGACAATAATGGATCCCATTTGACCGATTTAATTTTTAAAACATAATGAAACAAAATGGCATTATATGTACTTTTTGAAAATAAAAACACTTTTTTGTTTCTTTACTTCATTTGCATTTTATTTAACCTACAAATGTGTCAGATCATTTTGACTGACCCTTTATATTTCAACTGCTTACCATCTCAATATATTTTAAACAAATATGTTTGTAACGTATAAGAGCATTAAACAATTTACTTATTTGAATTTTTCGTTTTATTTACTCCTTCACTGTAGGATGCTAGGATAATTATTCGTATGCAGCATAAAGTTTCCCCTAAAATAACAGGTTCACATTTTCTTTTACACCAAATATGGTACCACGATTTATCCACAATCTCTATTTATCCAGTCCCATCCCAGGAGACAAATCAAGAGCTACCTGTACATGTATGGTAAGCATTGTATTGTGGATACAAAAGACTGTCTTCAATGTGGAAACTCCGCAAAACCCGCGTCCACGGGCAGACCAATCGAAGAAACTCGGTAAAAAAAAACGTGAATTTTCACGTGTGGGTCTACTAGTTGATTCAATAATTGAGACCCAATTAAGTAGAGACTCGCACATAATTGAATTAGGTTTTTCACAGAGATTTTGTTAGCAGGTTGCCTCAACTAGCAACGGACAGGATTTAGCTCTACATAAAATAACATGAAGTTATGTGGTTGACATTTTAGGAACACAGCTCAATAACTTAGCAACATTAAAAATCGAAAATGGGCGGCACTCAATCATGCAAAAAGCTTGCTTATGTTTAAACGTATTTACTTGTTCATGAATGCATCACAATTGGGGATTCCCTTCATAATATCACAATCCCCATATCAGATAAGTAATTTCATTTCACCGGATAAGAACAGCATTATTTATTGTTATGAGGTTCACTTGCGAATTTCTAATTCCGAAGTGATCACAATCAGTTCGTTCAGATAATGATAATTTAGGAAAAACCATGGCCACTACTATCCACCATTTGCATGTCTCCATTGGAGCACCTGAAAATGACGAGGGTATAATGGAGACATTGGTAGAAAACATGTACAGTTTCGATAACATCGAGTACAGATTTTACTTCGTAACGTACTTGCATTCATGTCGGTGTTAGTTTAATATAGTATTTATACAAGTCTCAAATAGTGTATCTGTACAAGTCTCACATAGAGTATATACAAGTCTGAAATAGGATACCAGCTTTCGGCTTTGAAAAGACGTATAGGTGTCAGTCAAGGACTACTATAAAAAGGCGTATAGGTGTCAGTCAAGGACTACTATAAAAAGGCGTATAGGTGTCAGTCAAGGACTACTATAAAAAGGCGTATAGTAGTCCTACTATTTGAAAAGGCATATAGTAGTCCTACTATTTGAAAAGGCGTATAGTAGTCCTATTTTTTTGAAAAGGCGTATAGTAGTCCTACTATTAGAAAAGGCGTATAGTAGTCCTACTATTTGAAAAGGCGTATAGTAGTCCTACTATTTGAAAAGGCGTATAGTAGTCCTACTATTTGAAAAGGCGTATAGTAGTCCTACTATTAGAAAAGGCGTATAGTAGTCCTACTATTTGAAAAGGCGTATAGTAGTCCTACTATTAGAAAAGGCGTATAGTAGTCCTACTATTAGAAAAGGCGTATAGTAGTCCTTGGTGTCAGTCGATGTTCTCAGCAGCATCGACGCAGGGACACACCCTCGCGACGGCGTCATTTTAATTACATGTACACAGTTTAAATTTACGAGTGGAGTTGGTGAAACATCACTTCCCTCCCAGCCCCGGTGTGCGCAAGTGTCCGTCGTGTGTTTTTAGGTGGGCAATTTTAGCCGTGCGGTGCAGGCAGTAAAGCTTCTGGCTGGGAGTCAAGGTTAGATACTTCACACTTTTGAGTATTTTCTCTATAAAAGTTACACCATCAATTTATCAACCTATCATCTAGGCAAAAAAATACCATTTCGTCCAGTATCACGTATAAACGCCAACACTCACGAGAAACGTATAGTCAAAATCTAATTACTACCTGGTTAGGTAGGAATACATTTTATTATGTACAATTCTAGGCGTGTGTTATACATTCCTTGATAACCTCTACATACGGGATACTTCTAAAAGACAAATTTTTCTTAAACGACTTCATACGAGGTATTTTTAAACGAAATAAATTTTTTCTAAACGTCTTCATAGTATATGTTTAACACAGAACATAGGAAGCAAACGTTGTGCTTGTTTTAAGTACGATTCATAAAACCAAACTCGTCGATGTAAGAATAGATCTTCACAAGAGCGAGACAAGCCTCAGAAATATTTTCTTGCTCTTTCTAGGTTATTTTGCATGTGCTATATCAAGCAGAAGAAAAATGTATTCCTAGGTGACAGCAACAAATTTTAAACAAATATGCGACGCTATAATCCTGGCACCATATCCATATATGTACTAAGTTTTATATGCATAAAAATGAAAAAGTTCGCCGGAGTAAATGATTCATAAGTCAGTACTTTCTGTACACTTAAGAGGAGCAAGAAACAAGCATTGAACTCAAAAATAAACCAATATTCAAATAGCACTGTGTTGGAATTTTCGAGGGAGGAAAATCAGCTGGAATTACGGTGAGTCGGAACCAAACGCAATCTAAATTTGATAGTAAATGTAGACCGTAAGGTAGAAGTCTGGGGTGGTAGAGAGAGAGTTAGGGTATTGTATAATTCTTTTAAACCAAACCTACATTTAAAGCAACTACCTCTGTAGTAAGTGGCGGTCTGTAGAGCAGTGCGAGTACACATCAATGAACACCAAGTCCTGAAAATAGCACACACTAACAGTAAACAACTCAGCAGTTTAGAGGCTGCAAATAGGAAGCACGTACCTCTCTTTGTGGACGCTTTTGAAGAACATGGTGAGGGTGGAGGACCAATAATTCTATGACAGTAGTTAATAAGCGTCGCCTATGTTCTATACACACAATGATCGATATCAGATCGATATGAGAGCTTCTGTAAAAAAATGAAAACATAATATCACTGAATAACTTTGTGTTCAGATTACGGCAACATACCCTCCTTTATTTGAGAAGAACTTTTTTGCAAACAGGAAGATATGTTGCCGCACTCTATACAAGGAAACAATTTTTAATAGTTTTTACAGAGAAAACGTTAAATTTCAGACACAGGAACACTTCACATCTCTCTGTCACAATCACATGTAATTACTCTCATAACACAATAAGGAAGTGGGATAATTTCAAGTCACCACGTTGAATCAATGCATTCATTATTAAAAGCAGGGTTAAACCCTCGTTTTCGTCTAACGCAACCAACAGTAAAATTCAGCGAACAAGTTCAATACACTAACTAACCACTACAGAATGTTGTCCAAAATAGACCTTTGCACTGCCAGAATTTTTTATTGAGACCGAACATTTAGACAAGGCATTATAATTATGTTTAGAAATGGTTGAGCTAGGACTGAACATTTAGACAAAGGATGGTATGGCATTATAATTATTAGAAATGGTTGAGCTAGGACTGAATATTTAGGCAAGGGATGGTATGGGATTATAATTTACCCATATAATCGACTATGTACCTCCCTGTCTCTTTCTGTATCTGTGTGCGTCCTCCCATTATTCCTGCCACCTGAGGTGGTGGCGCGCAGGCGGGACACACCTGCCAGCCGCAGCAGCACCTCCTGCCCGCCACCACCCACAGCACTACCTTCTTGCACCCTGCGCACCGTGGGAGTATCTACACATTTTATCGACTATGTATCTCCATCTCTCTGTATCTGTGTGTGTTCATCCCATTACTTCTTATCTATTACTGAAGAAAAATTATTGAACTGAAATCAGAACGGGTATGCATGTATTACAAGCATTGCATTGTGGATACCAAAGGCACCGGATCACTATAAAACACGCCACTTGTTAGGTTATTAACTTTCTTCTCTTACACGGCCATGTTATCGTTAGGCAAGATACAAAATGAAAGTTCTGTATACATTCAAGAAAAATATTCTGATTCTGATGGTACCACGGGTAAAATTGAAAAATGCATTTTATTTTATAGATCCTCAATTTTATCACTTTTAAACCAAGAAATTTCAATGGGTACTATCTGGGCCATGTAATCATTAGATAAGATACAGAATGGTAGTTCTGTATACATTAATAAAAAATATTCATTCAAAATACGTAAATCTTTAATACGTTCATCTATATAATAATTTCAAATTAGAGGAATCTAAATTGTGGAATTTCTACGGGAACTGTCTAATTATGATTAGAAATGGTTGAACTAGGACTGAATATTTAGGCAAGGGATGGTATAAAATTATAATTATGATTGTAAATGGTTGAACTAGGACTGAATATTTAGGCAAGGCATGGTATGAAATTATAATTATGATTATAAATGGTTGAACTAGGACTGAATATTTAGGCAAGGGATGGTATGAAATTATAATTATGATTATAAATGGTTGAACTAGGACTGAATATTTAGACAAGGAATGGTGTGGCGTTATAATAATATTTAGAAATGATTGAGTGAGAAGACATTGACTTACACAGTCGACCAAAATAACCGACATTGTAGTTTATTGAGGCTGCTCCTAATGAATATTTTTGGTACAACTAATAAATACATGAAATAAAATTCCTTTAATTATTCAAGGTGATGGTGAGGAAACGCCGAGCAGTCTGTGAATGTGAAGTATTAATCCAAATTAATTATTAATTAAATAACTACTAATTACATCTAATAGATTTCTAATCACTTCTAATTGAACAATGATTAATTGGTTTAACGATTAATTCACTACAACACCATCAATTAAGAATACAAGTTCATGTAAAATTAAAACAGTGACTATTAAAACTGTTGATAAAGTTGCAGTAATCTCAAATTAAAGACGTCACACTCAATGATGTGTTTTGAACACTTGCAACCAGTCACAATTATTCCCAGCCAGTAAAACATCGCACTAAGAACACTGACACCAGCACGAGTGTAGCAGCACCTACCAACACGCAGTGTTCTGGTCAAGTGACGACCAGAACAGCTCGACCTCATACTAATATCGCATGTACGTGACAGATTGCAGCAGATCAAGGATTTCTTTAACGAGCAGGAAGAATTTTCAACACGGCAACACTTCACAATCGCGTGATCACATGGAGATGCTAGTCCCACTGAGAGCTCTGGATCACTTTGTATCGTACGAGGCAGCAGCCTTATCTTCGTCATCACCGGCATCATGTCACTGACGTCGCCGTGCACATGGTGTAACTAACGGTTGTGCCCATGCAGTATTGCAAAATGGAAGCAACTTTCCAGTTCTACACGACGGCAAAATGGAAGCAACTTTCGAGTTCTACACGACGGCAAAATGGAAGCAACTTTCGAGTTCTACACGACGGCAAAATGTCACAGCTGTTTGTAAAGCGCGTGTGTCCATAGAAAACACTGTGCTCCAAGTTGTCTTGACTTACTTCTTTCTTAATCAAACTTTTTCCGTATTAGGAAAGGTATTTTTCTTTTTCATAGTCATCTTTCGAACAAACGGACCCATGATGAAACTCAGATGTAACAAGTACAATCATAAAATTGATATTTAACCCATTTGTTCCAGAGTTAACTTTTGTTTTCACAATTAGTTGAAAGTTAATATATGACATTCACTTATCTTATATAGCAATGATTTGAAGGAAAAAACACCAAAATAATCATAGTTTTTTAATTATATACCGTTACCATATGGAAACGCTAGGAAAATCTGAGAACAAGTTTTTGAAAAAACTTTCCGTTTTCTTCCATTGAAAAATAGGATTTATACAGGAATAAATTGACAAACAAATTCAATTGACAACTCAAGATTCCATTAAAAATAAAATATGTAATCCAATACAGCTCCAATAACAGAATTAGGATTATTAGTACATATGTTTTGAACAATGGTAATCCTGATGTCACTATAATCATCAAACATGACTCACTTTGTATGGTAAGGTAAGAAACAGTGAACACACAGTCCGACATCACACTTCGAACATTAAGTACGAACGTGTGACTTACAGTAGTCTCCCATGCATCGACGCCGTTTATTCGAAGGTACTAGTATTACAAAATGACCAACATTGTCATACCTCATGTCACTGAATCCTGGGCGTGAGGAAGATAGTCTGCCTCCAGTTTGTGGAGGATTTTTGAATCCCAGAAGGTATGCCATCGCAACTCGACTCTTGAACTCCAAATGATCCGACTTTTTTCCGGTATTTCGAGCAATAATCCAGCATTTTGTATGGATACATCCAACATCCAGGTGAACATGCACCACCACCATTTTTTCCCTTTAATTCCGATGCGGTATGCATTTACATATTGATCCATTTGATCTATGCCTCCCATTCGTTTATTGTATTCCCTGGTTGGGCTAGGGCAAGGCACATCAAGTCTGTTCAAGCATGCCTGTTTGGACCATCTATTTACATTTCCAGCTGGGTGTTTTCCATGAGTTGTTGAAGCTACAGTCACAACGGAGTTGTCTTTCCACCAGGTTATTTTCACACATGAGGCATCTGTAGTTTCTGTAACACATTCACAATAGCCACGCTTTTTTTCTCGAATGAAGCTGCAGACGTTACAGGGCAATTTTTGTCAATACGGCTGGCTCTAATCGTGCCCGTTCCACTATAGCCTCGTTTGTTTAGTTCCCATAGGAGAGGAATGGTAGTGAATAAATTATCCATATAGATATGGTTGGGCAGATTCTTTTTTCTTCACTATAAGAATTCATTAGGTTGAGAATAGTAGAAGTACATTTGCCCAACTCCTTCTCAAGAGACTCATCGCCCCTATGCGTCTTCCCTTGATAAGGATCAAATGCAATTAGATATCCTGAGGTGGTATTCTAACACCATATTTTGTATCCAAACCTTATAGGTTTATTTCTAATTGCTTGTTTGCAGCTATACCTACCAAAATACTCGATCATGGCCTCATCATGAGATTTTTTCAGTTGGAATGAAATTCATCAAAAACTTTTTTTGCAGATGGGAGATAAGTGGGCGTAACTTGGCATACTTGTCAGTCTTATCGAGGTTATCAGAGGCATTGAAATGTAGATATTTTATAATTAGATCAAACGACGCATGGCATTAGAAATTGCCTCATTGTACACCTCAGAATATTTAGACCAATACATGTGCCTGCGAGGAAGAAAATTGTATCCTGACACTAATATGACGCCGATGAAGGTCTTTATTTCATTTATTTGTACATTTACATCCAGACAATCCTTTCTCATTGAATAAATAGTCATTTGCTCTTTGGTATGCTCCAATATAGAGTCATCAAAAAATTAATTCAAATAGTTCCACTTCCGTGAAATCTCTGTATCTTCTGTAATTACTCTCAGGGAATAGCCTCATTTGCCGGGGTACATCTCATTAATTCCACTTAATTTTTACGAGTTTTTTCCCAATTTTAGTTTTTTTTGCAACATTATCCTCAGAAGATTGACATTCCTGTTCAGACTCGATTGATCCTTTTTTCCTCCGTAACTCTGCAGCAGCACGCAACCGATTGCCGGTCAAATTATTTACTTGCAATCCTCCTTCAGTATCTTCGTTGCCAGAGTCCTCGTCAGTGACGTCACCAACTTCAGGTAGTTCCTTGTATGTATCGCAATTTTCCTCTGAATCTTCAAGTAGAGACAAAATCTCATTTATTGAGAGGCCTCTGTTTCTGAAACAAATGATTAAGTTACAAAATCATTCATATTTGACTTTTTTGTACTAGTATTGTCCTAGCGTTACCATACGGTAACGCTAATTTCAATTGCATATAACTTTGATTACATGTGACGATTAGATTCTGACAGACAATATAAGTAATCAGCGTACAATTCTCAATAAAAACCCGAATTTTTATTTCAATTGGTAGTATTCAATATACAATATCAAGCTTACCTTTTCGATGACGCCATGTCCGAGGCAAGACTTGACAGATAGTGTTCAGATAAACACGTGTCACTCCTACCCCGTCTTGCAAGCAACTGAACCGATTGCGTCAGAATATAACTGAAGCTCGTACAGAACTTGAATGGAACTCGTTCAAACGAAATCACGTAGGAATTTATAAATGTGTTGAATTGAAATTTGTTTAAAATTGTGTTGCCATATGGTAACGCACGGAAGAAATGGGTTAAAAACCTTCACTTGAAAAAATACGATTGCAAAGTTATTCTACTCAAAATTTAAGGTCAGGGTAGTCGTGAATGAAAAATTCTGTCCTGGCATAGCCCATACGAAAGCCAGAGAGTAGACACCTAAACGAGCCACTGCTAAATACATATGCAAACAGATCATTCCTCCTCGCCATGAACTTAACATTATGTATTCTCATAAATGTCTTACATCAACAGTTTTTACTGGAATAGCCATCTGCTAAGCGTCAGAGAAGAAGCTGTGCCAAAGAGCAATAAAACAAATTCTTTTAAGCACTACACGCATCAAATCATTTATAGCACCACTTCTACACACTTCGATCCTAAAACTTCAAAATGCATCATTGGCTCGCACCAACCGGTAACCAGAGTTGCCGAGTAGGAGGCGTGAGATGTTATATGTTAAGGAGTTGGAGTTGGACTTCTAAAACTTCAGGAGTCGGAGTTGGACTTCTAAAACTTCAGCATTTGGAGTTGGACTTCTAAAACTTCAGCATTTGGAGTAGGACTTCTAAAACTTCAGCATTTGGAGTTGGACTTCTAAAACTTCAGCATTTGGAGTTGGACTTCTAAAACTTCAGCATTTAGAGTTGGACTTCTAAAACTTCAGCATTTGGAGTTGGACTTCTAAAACTTCAGCATTTGGAGTTGGACTTCTGAAACTTCAGCATTTGGAGTTGGACTTCTAAAACTTCAAGAGTCGGAGTTGGATTTCTAAAACTTCAAGAGTCGGAGTTGGATTTCTAAAACTTCAAGAGTCGGAGTTGGATTTCTAAAACTTCAAGAGTCGGAGTTGGATTTCTAAAACTTCAAGAGTCGGAGTTGGACTTCTAAAACTTCATGAGTCGGAGTTGGATTTCTAAAACTTCAAGAGTCGGAGTTGGATTTCTAAAACTTCAAGAGTCGGAGTTGGATTTCTAAAACTTCAAGAGTCGGAGTTGGATTTCTAAAACTTCAGGAGTCGTAGCTTAAGAATGGAAATTCCAATTGCACTGCAGTGGAGAAAGAGCGCTGAATGAACTGCGCTGTTAACTGTATTCTAGTGGTGCAGTGTGTCCGCCCCCTGTGGTATGGTTGTGATTTAGAGGTAATTGAAGGTCGTTACGAAGGCCCAGCTACAGTTGGCCCTGAAGCTTAAGTTAAGGTGGGTTGGTGCAGGGAATGCGTTGCGGTCGGTCACACACACACACAACAGCGACGCTTTCAAGGGCACCATTACGTCACGGATGTGCATACGCAGTAGTCGCCACCGGCTCCCTCTTCATTATCTAGCTGCTATCAACTCTCCATACTGGACAATAATTACGTGGTGCTCAAATGAAGGTCACCACGTAGAGAGGCAGATTAAATTCCACTGAATAGGATGAAGCACAAAGAATTATGTGCTCAGAACTCCAGGACAAATCAAAGGGTTCTGAGATTCTAGAATCAAACTGCGACTGAGCCCAGTATAGTTATTTAATTTACATTCATAAAATGCTCCATGGAAACACATTCATCAGTTTTCCACATGCATCTGTCATTTATTTGCAGAGCAGTGATTTGGCATCTATGACTTAGGGGCACATATTAAATTAGATAAAAGGTATTAAACTCTTCAGGTGAACCACAGGTGACTTATAACTCCATTCATCTGTCTGCAGAATTTGAAGTCAACTGAAAACTGAAGGAGCTTTTGTTATTGCCTCATTGTTATTCTGATATCAATGACTTATTGATGTCATTATAATAATTAAACATTCATTCAATGATTAACAAAGTTGAACAAATTGCTAAGAAATGTGTGCTTGGCCAAAGCGACGGCGTCTGCGAAGATGAGAAATGTTCAAGTTTTTCTTCTATTTTACCAAGTGTGCAAAAAAATCTTGTGATACAGAGAGCAGCTTTTCCACAAGTTTCTTGTCACAAAGATGAAGACTAACTTTCAGTACTGATTAAACTGCCTAAACTTTGAACGCGCGCTATAAACAAACCCAAACAACGCAGACAAACATGAACCAGGAACAAACAAAGCAGGCGAACAATCACCGGGAAAAATGGTGCCTCTTAAAATCGGCCTAGTCAAGCAGACCTAGTCGCTTCAAATCTACAAAATTATCAACTAAAGAGAAAATATTGACAATAATAAAGAAAACATTGACGACGTGATCAAGTTTCCAAATAGATAAAACCGTATCACTAACATCCAAAAAATTGTGAATATGTAGTACAGATATCTAATTAATATGCATCACTCAGAAGAGGGTTAAAAACTGCACGTACGTATACAAGATTGATGGCAAGTAATGAAACAGAATAATAAATAACATAGATACATATAATATAAATAGTGTGTTCCCTTTACCAGGTCTATCACTTCGTAGCTAGTCTTTTGGTGGTTGTTGTTACCAAAATTAGGGGCGGTAGAATCAATCTACCTTGAAATCCACCATCAATGAGTCCTTCGCTCGCTAACACCTTCCTAAAATTATGATAAGGAACTCGATACAAAAGCCCAACAAAGCACAATGCTGTGCTGAAGAAGTGGCTCACAGAGGCCTAAAGGCCCAGAAGAGTTGAGACATAGCCCTAATCTTACACCTGTAAATTACTTGCCTAGATTTATAGAGAACTTGTGCGCAAACTGCGTTTCACATCGTGTGATCTCATCGTAAGCATGAACAGGTTAACGTATAAATAAACATTCGCTGTAGATAAGATTACTCCTGCTTACAAACATAACAATTGTATACAATTATGATACCTTCTGTTTCTTGATAGAAAACTGCACCATGCAGATAATATCATAGGTGCTGAGATTAGGTGACCGCAAAGATTTATAGACGGAGATTATAATCAGATACATCAGGGGTCGGCAAAGTGGTCGATATCGACCGCTGGGGGGTCGAAGACAGAACTCAAGGGGTCGATAAATTTATGGGGGTCGGAAGGGGGTCGATTAAGGAAAATAAAAAGAATCAATTAGATTTTTCAAGACCTTGGATACAAATACATTTTTTATAGAAAAATTTGAAATTTGGTCAAATTTCAATCTACAAAATAAAAATGGAAAACTTCAATACAAATATGTTGTAAATCAAATTAAATGTTCAGCGTGAACAATTGCTTACAATGCAGTAACCGCAGTCGAGACAGCGTGTCCTAGTGACAGCTACTCAAAGCCTTACCTCTAGCGCAGTATGTGTGTATGTCTGGCGTGTGCAGACGACGCATACACAAAACATGCACAGCACGAAGAACCGAGTACACTCTCACTCCTTCCACGCGATACTTTTTGCACGATACTTCCTTGTATCAATTTTTAGTAATTATTAACGATATTACATTTTATTGTTTTCTGTGCTTACTGGGTCAATACGATATAATAGCATGGAGGGGGTCGATGTAAATACAAATCTCCTATGAAGGGGTCAACGGTTAAAAAAGTTTGCCGACCCCTGAGATACATTAAACGAAAACCAAGTTTTGGTAGAAAAAAGTTCTTCGTATTCTATATTAGGTTCTGTTTGATGATAAAGTCTCTAACGAAGAACTAAACGTGGTTCTACATTAGAAAGATTGCTTTACTATTAACGTTCGGGAGAAATTTATTAACGTTTGGAACGTTAGAAAAAATTTCTAGTTGTTGAGTCACGGAACTGAAATTAGTCATAAAGCAGCGTTCACGTTGGTCCACGCTAAAATTAAGAGCTGGAACATTAAGCTGAAATTAAGACATGGAACATTAAGCTGAAATGAAGCTAGATGTGACAACTACTGTTTAGCTCAGTGTTTCTCAGAGTTTTTTCCATCACCGCCTTAGGACACTATTTGCATTACCTCAACGCCCCCAGGGGGGCGGTACGGACCACTTTGAGAAACAAATACTGGTTTAGATTGCGGTCAAGATCAAATTTTAAAAATACACATATATACATATGTTTTATATATACATACATATGCACATATAAATATACTTATACATACACGTGTCTATATGCATAAAGAATTGAGATGAGAGAAATACAGAGAAAATTGTAGAAAGAAAACGTTGTAACACAATGCTACATTTCGAAGTCAGAAATCAGCGCGGTGACATTCTTATTCCGGCAACCCAACAACCACATGAAAACACTGAACACAAATCTGAGACTGAAATAGTGGTTGAAAGAAGCATCATTATTCTTAAGATGCTGGCATTAAGAATTAAGACCCCGATGCCAATACACGAATTGTTCGGTGTATGGGAAATAAAGTTAAAAAAAATGCACCGGGCTCCACAGCAAGCTCCACCCCTGCCATAGCCTCTCGCATCGTGACGAAACAGAGATAGAGAGACCGGCGGGTGACGAAATTACAATGCACTTGCAACGGAAATACAACTAGAAGCATGATTGCAATTAGCATGTAAGATAGGATGGCATCCATTAAAGAGCCTGAGATTTGTGTAATATTAAAATTGGCAAAGACAATGCAAAAATCGATATCAAAGTGATGACTGCTTTCAAACTTTCAGCTGGTTTCCCTTTAAATTTTTCATTTCCGTTGAATTTCTATGAACAAATCAAAAATAAAATGTCATTAAAATGGCTTAGAGTACTGAGCAGACACATACAATTCGTAGACGAGTAGAAAAACAGCGAATTTGACTAGTTAATTCACGATCCACAAGTCTCATTCACGCATCACCCCATCCCATCCAAATGCTTCTTGTAAACTGAGAATTGTAGAAGCGCAGAGGCACAGGCCAAGAGCCAGCTCTCAGGGCTCTGACGAAGAAGAAAACAGTTACCCTAAAGTAATTTTAAACTACCCTACAATACATATTTCACCCTACCTGACATTCCGGAGGAATTGTTTGCTCGTTCTAGGAAGAGTTTCTGTCAGTTTACAATGCTTAATAGATGCTCTAAATTTAAACCATAACTTTTCTCCACGTCCTGAAGAATTTTTGAAAACATTGGAGTCAGTCAGCATCCAATACATAGCTGATTAGCTAATAGCTGAAACTACAGTGTTAGCAACAGTTGAAAATTCTGCCATTAGGAAAATTTGGGGTATATGTTAACTTATTCATAAGAAATTAATTAGTTTGACCTTTCTTTATGAAACACTCAATTTTTATGGTGAAAGAAGGTGTAGCAGTAAGAATAGAAATTACCTGAATTCTTTACGAAACAAAAAAACAAACAATCTTTTATTTCCAATCGAGTACACAGTACATAGACATTAGTACATTGGTTTTTCAAATTCTTAAGGTTAACATTCAGTGATGGTGAGCTCCATGCGACGATCCCGGGAGGTTGATGGGCGTCTTCATGGGCGGGGAGTTGAGTGCTTAGCGGGTTGAGTGCACGGCGTGACGTACGAGAAACAGCTCGTGTCCATGGCCGGGTTCGAACCCGCGGTCTTTCAACATGAAGCAGAGACCTGATACAGAACACGGGCCGCAGACCACTCGACCACGGTGGCTACGATCTATTTATATATGTTTCAAGTCGACACGCTTCATATATAATTCAAAAATTGTTCACGACTTTGCATTGAACAATAAGTTTTCACGATTGACTCACTATGAATGAGTAATGTTGCGTATAATGTTGTACATGATATTGCTTCTATCTTGAATACTAAAATCAGTCCAGTTCCATGGAAAACTCTACGGATGCGCTTTTAAATTAATATTTGTGAGCTAATTTTTTATTGTATTTACCTGAAAACTTTAAAACTCTTCTTCTCTTCAACAAAGAGGAGTTGAATATTGAAGTACGTCAGCGTAGGCACTCGATTTTTAAAAAACGGTATTTTATAAATCACCTGCGTAGACAATAGTAGACATGAAGGACTCTTTCCATAATATTATTTTTTTCAAAGGACGAAGCACAAATGGTTAATCGTAACGAAAAGCCTTGAATTCATCCAGGAGAGTATGCGGCAAGTTTCAAATGTTCCACTCCCTAGTTCAAAAACCTGAAATGCTCTGAAAGCAATATTTTACCCTTTATTCGGGAAGTGCAGTAGAACCTTCGAATCCAGGCTGGGATCGTCAGCCAGCCAATGTGGCTGACCTGGATACGCTGGCTGGGGCCGTGATAGGCTGAAACGCATCAACATCCTGGCGCGGAATGTTCCAAATATAATCTGCCTCGTTATGAGCAATAACTGTAGAATGAAGAAGCTAGATAGTCTTTTATCTCACACGCTTATCTTAGCAAATGCGAGAATGAACTCATTTTAGATTTAGTATGACATGTACTACATAAATCGCTTATTACTCGATTTCATTACGTAATAATAAGTGTGAAGTGACCATGTTTTTTACAGCTGACATGAGCTGTGCACTGATTACATAATTTGAAGGTATATGCAACTGACTTCGAGCTGTGTACTGTGGATTTAGAACTCTGCACAACTGACTTTAAAGCTGCATCCAGCTGACAAAGCTGTATACAGCTGACTTAAGAGCTGTATACAGCTGACTTAAAAGCTGTATACAGCTGACTTAAGAGCTGTACACAGTTGACTTAAGAGCTGTATACAGCTGACTTAAGAGCTGCATCCAGCTGACTTAAGAGCTGCATCCAGCTGACTTAAGAGCTGTGTACAGCTGACTTAAGAGCTGCATCCAGCTGACAAAGCTGTATACAGCTGACTTAAGAGCTGCATCCAGCTGACTTAAGAGCTGTATACAGCTGACTTAAGAGCTGTATACAGCTGACGTAAGAGCTGTATACAGCTGACTTAAGAGCTGTATACAGCTGACGTAAGAGCTGTATACAGCTGACTTAAGAGCTGTATACAGCTGACTTAAGAGCTGTATACAGCTGACTTAAGAGCTGTATACAGCTGACGTAAGAGCTGTATACAGCTGACTTAAGAGCTGTATACAGCTGACTTAAGAGCTGTATACAGCTGACTTGAGAGCTGTATGTTGCTCATGCCTCAGACGTATCAGGCCTCACTGAATAATAACACAATTTCGATGGGGCGACATAGACCAATTTTCGAATCCCCAAATAAACACGACATAGAACACAATTTCTTTGCCGGTCTTACGTTTGGCTGTAAACAATATAAGTCTTTCATTGTAGTGAGATCTGATAGTTCTGAGATGCTTTAGTTCTCAAATGAACTCTGTACAAAGTGTAGGTAGTAAATGTAATCGTGAATTTTATGAGCGTTCTTTCTTGCTGTTCATGAGTCTCAAATTACTTAATTATTCGATGCCAAAAATTATATCTTCTTCTGGAAAACAAAGTCACTGGCCATTCCTCCACAAATAAGACCTTTATATTCAAGTCACACACAGCTGCACGAAATTCTCAACGCCTTTTATGGAAAAACTTCTGTTTATAAACTAGACAGTTCGCGTGGAATTTCCACGGTTTAGATTTTACTAATTTGAAATTATGATGAAGATGAATGCATTAAAGATTTTCGACGAATTATTGGGCTTTCAATGGATATTTTTCATTAATTAATACATGACCCTTTGAACCAAAAATGGGCCAAACGGCTCGTTCCTATTGCCTTATTCTATTCTATTCTATTCTACCCGTTGAAATTCCTTGATTTAAAAGTGATAAAATTCAGAATCTATAAAATACGATACATTTTTCAGTTTTATCCGTGATATTATCAGAATGTGAATATTTTCCATTAAATTATACAGAACATCCATTTTCTATTTTATCTACCCATAACATGGCCGTGTAAGAGAAGAAATCTAATAACAGAAAAATTGGCGTGTTTAATAGTGATCGGGCGCCTTTGGTATCCACAATACAATGCTTGTAATACATGCATACACGTTCTGATTTCAGTTCAATAAATTTTCTTCAGTAATAGATAGGAAGTAATGGGGCGGACACACACAGATACAGAGAGAGAGATGGAGATACATTGTCTATTATAAATGTAGACTAGTAACCCACACGTGAAAATTCCCGTGTTTGTTACGTAATTTTTAGGTTTGATTTGCTAGTGGACGCGGGCTTTGCGAAGGAGTTTTCACATTGAAGGATGTGGCTTTGGTGTTCACAATGCAATGCTTACAATACATGTATACCCTACCGAATTTGCTCCTATCTAAATCCTTAAGAGCGTACAGGGAGACGGACCAAACAAGCAAGTAACAAACTGGGTGTTATAATATAGTGGAATGGTTCAGCCTGTGCTTAGCCCACTGTTGTAACGATGAATTTTTCATATTACTGAAGAAACGACTGCACTTAGTATTTTCACGACGCACTTATGAACTCCTACTTGTCCATGTAATTATGTTAGAATGTAAAAGAATTCTAAAACTACGTTTAGATTCTGTATGAACAAAATCGCCCTATATTTTATTTTTCTAGGACTCGGATCGCAAAAACGTTTAGTTGTATCACAGTCCGTTACAGGGTGTAAACTTTTTAGTATTTTCCTATTAAATACTTCGAGCACATCTTAACGACCAACAAAGCATCAACCTACATAGTGTATGAGCTGCATAGGGTGCTGATTACTTCCTTAATTAACTCGCAACTGTACGTATTCGCAGTACTTGCAAACGCAGTGCTGAGAAACTTGTTACTGAAAAAAATTGACTGGAAGAAAAATGTTCAACCATTGAATGAAATTTGAAATTCGTTTTATAAAAACAGGGAAGCACATGAATTAAAAATACTGTCTTTGAATGGGAAGATAAAATCAGGAACAACCGCGGCGTACGCTTGGTGTACTATTAGTGTACTAGTTTTTTATGTAGCTTCTACTCCTCTATTGCATCCGTGCTGCTATATAAGGGTATTGACTGCATTATTGTGTTGTCTTTATTATTGTATTATAATGCCATCCGCATATCAGTACTTCACAAATGGCAGTCGTGTCAAGATTAGAAACAAGAAACAGTTTGATACAAGATATTATCTTTTTTTTCAATGAATGAACGTATAACAATTTGGTGAGAAAACCCTTCGGCATACCTGCATGGGTTAATCCGTATTAGAAAAAATGACAAATATAGGAGTATTTCTTGTTCCATTCTATCGGACAGTCTACAGTCCGCGTAGGGATGTTTAACGCCTTTGAAAATTACCCAACACATTCACTAAAACTCATCTGTTCGAAGGCTTGCTTACCTTCAAACATCCAATGAGAACATATGTAGAATTGTATTTCTGAAGCCTATTTGCTAAAGTATTTTAATATTCTTTCTGAGTTTTTTAAAATAGTTGGCACGTCATGAGCATTAGGAGTTCATGCGTATGCATTACAATAGCCTGCTCTACATGCATAAATGCATGGTATTTCATCAGTACCCAGAGTACCTTTCATACAATACTCACTCCTTCGGTCATAATCCTCCATACACTATTTTCGTACTGGAACTTCTAGCGCACGTGCACGTACATTTTACAACACTCTAGTCTCAGAGTCACACTCAGATCAAGGCAAAATTTTCCCTGCCGGCATCGCGCAATGTCTGTTCGTGCATTGTGACGTTGGAAACCCTAAGTATTTCTCCTAGACTGCTGATTTCGAAAAAAATACCTAGGTAAATTTTCCTTCCATCAATTGTGTACTGATTTCAATTAAATTTCTCAAAACACCTCCGCCTCTGCACGCCATCAAAGCAAGCAACGAAATGCAGTTGGCTATTTCTTTTTCAGGAAATTATTCGTACGTTGAAACTGCAACATTCAAAGCTGATGCCTCGGTATGCAGGATACCATCCTTCATGTCTTACGACATGAAATTTCACAATTTCAAGTCTACTAATAGAAGACAATCAGGTAGGAGTTAACACACTGAAGCAAAACATGCGACCCATTACGGGGATTTGTTTTGCAACGTTTGTTTACCTGCGTTAAAAATGTTGATGCCGCTGTTTATGTCTTCCAGAATGTAGTTGGGACACCTGCGCATTCAATCAGTGGTTGTTGTTGAAAAAAATAATGTTGTAAAGTAATTCTTATACCCTAGAAACCTAGTCCTATTTATTGCCTTCAAAACGTGACGCAAGTCCATGGTTTTGTTGTTGAGTATTCGAAGCACGACACAAATAGAGGACCATATTAGCAGCTTCAACGAACTACAACCGTTAATAACAACACACCAATTCGAAAAAAGAATACACAAATGTGCATAAAATAAAACACTATGCACATCACCTTACAAATAGTTTAATGGATTAAAAATGAGTATTGAACATCGCAGCAAATTTTCGTGAGACTACCTCGTCGAAGTAAGTTATTAGAAATAGAGCTACGTACAACCTAGTTAATGTTTCCCTCGATCTAAGTCTAAGTCTAAGTTAACTGCTCTCAAGTCGAGGTTTGAGGTTGACATACATGAGCAATCATTCCTGAGTGAGCAAAAATACTCGATGACGAAGACGACTTGCTGATCTGTGCCTCTTTTGAGGGGCCTTCTGTCCCTGCAGACCTGGAAGATTCCTGGCTACGCCCTCTAGCAGCCCTAGACACCTCGGCTGAGCTAGACGGGAGACTGCCGTCGTCAATGCCTGTCAAGATCTCGTTGACGGTTGCATTGAAGACGTCAGGACTGTCAGAGTGGATGACGTGGCCAGCGTCAGCAATAATCTGCACGGCAACAGCCCCGGCACCACGAATCAGACGCTGATATTACTTTAGGGTCATCAATGTTGCGTGATATTATGTATTGTTACTGCAACACAGTATGATAACTCGGGCAATAGAAGAGATAAAATTTTGGGTGATAAAGCAGGTACAACTCGGGGAATAAAAGAGATACAATTTAGGGTGATTAAGCAGGTACAACTCGGGTAATAAATGAAATACAATTCGGGCAATAAAACAGGTACAACTCGAGCAATAAGGCAGGTACAACTCGGGCAATAAAGCAGGTATAACTCGGGCAATAAGGCAGGTACAACTCGGGCAATAAAACAGGTACGGTACAGTGCACACCAATGAAGGACGGACACATGCAAAAGTTTTAAACCTTGACCACGACATTATTAGAACAAAAAGAGGAATTTAATATTCTCATGTCGTCGCAGTCTCTTGTTCGGTATAAAATATTCTTGACGTGTTCAAAGTAGCCAATAACCTGTTCTATTCATAAAAACTGTAACATGGAACTGGTTATATGGTTACTCAATAATGCTGATGAAATTGCAACATGGAAAGCTACCAAATGTTATAAACATACAAAGCTATACGTAGCTTCTCGCAGATCAGTTGATCTCATGTAAAGAAGAAGGGGAAGCCAATTTAACACAAACACCGGTTACTCAGTGTGAAGATCAAGCCATTGTAGGGTAATTATAAGTTATTTTTGGCAATTTCAAGTACTGCTCTTGAATGTCTGCTGGAGTAAATCTCCAGGTGGGGTTCTTTGTCTCTAGCAACTGGTGTGAGACGAGCTGATGTCAGCCTTAACGCTAGGTTGGGGATTCTACAGGGTGTCCATAAAGTCTCTTTACGATTTCAAAGATTTATTACAAATGCAATTGATAGCATATTGTATTCAGATTTGGTCTATTGTATTCAGTGTTTATTAAAGTTTTTTGTATCACATTTTGCATTTGCGTGTTTCAGGGATCCTGTGTGTGAAAGAAGTGCTGTTGAGGCTTTATGAGAGACTTTTATTAGAGACTTTATGAACACCATGTATGTATACTTCGCTCGCCCCCTCTTCTTCGACTCCACCCGCTATGCAACTCACCGGTGTATTCAAGGTTAAGTGTGTTGTATTAAGTGTATTGTATTAAGTGTATTGCATTAAGTGTTTTGCAGCTACTAAATAACTGAGTTTGATGTTGATGTTTTGTTTAGTAAATTAAGTAAGGTGTGGGAGTTGTGTGTATCTCTCCTACTCTGTGTGTCGGACGCTTGTACCTCACGATACCCTGCTACTCAGTACCTGGCAAGATCTTCAATATCGACCATAAAATATCACTCAGTTAAACCAAAGCTGGATCTTGTCAGTGCAGATTAATCTAAGTCTAAAATAGTCGATTTTCCTTAGTAATGGTTTAGCTCTGCATGAGAAACAAAGGAAAAATAATTTCTTAGCAATGTGTTAGTCTTCCGCTCGTCCCTATGAAAATCTTGAGACATATGTACAAAAAATAAAATGGATTAAAAAATTTGGCTAAAAGAAGTGCAACTTTGATTTAGTTTTTATTTTAATTTGGCCTATAACGATAGGAGATAAAAATCTTTTTATTGCAATATGACGTACACCAATAGAGATAAAAATTCAGCTCAGTTAACTGTACAATAGAAGTATTGTACTACTGAAAAATTATTACCACATAACATTCAGCCTAAACGGACAACAGGTTTTAGAGTATTCAAAAACCATATTCGTATATTCGTCCGTAACAACAGCGTGGCGCATAATGTATTTTAATTATTAAGTACTTATTCGTAGAATCATAATCTTTGTGGTGACATATTTGTAGAATGTATTAATTAACTCCAAAAAACTAAGCAAGCAGGAGCATAAGTGGTGTGTTCCACGTAGAAACTCGTCTGAATTGAAGTTTGAGAAAAAGTTAGTGTTGTTAAAAGTCAGTTTGCCTAAGGTTTCCGAATTATGAACTTCTTCATTAAAATAAGTAATATCATTTTGGTCTTGCTACTTGAACAACTTCAAACCCATCATGTTCTTGCTCGAAACTTACGAGTTTGAAATTTTCTCCCACTTGATATTAC
>VCRD01001461.1:40210-77914 GCA_006783055.1 Trinorchestia longiramus | reverse complement strand
AGAGGACCATATTAGCAGCTTCAATGGACTACAACCGTTAATAACAACAGACCAATTCGAAAAAATAATACACAAATGCGCATAAAATAAAACACTATGCACATCACCTTACAAATAGTTTAATGGATTAAAAATGAGTATTGAACATCGCAGCAAATTTTCGTAAGACTACCTCGTCGAAGTAAGTTATTAGAAATACAGCTACGTACAACCTAGTTAAAGTTAACTGCTCTCAAGTCGAGGTTTGAGGTTGACATACATGAGCAATCATTCCTGAGTGAGCAAAAATACTCGATGACGAAGACGACTTGCTGATCTGTGCCTCTTTTGAGGGGCTTTCTGTCCCTGCAGACCTGGAAGATTCCTGGCTACGCCCTCTAGCAGCCCTCGACACCTCGGCTGAGCTAGACGGGAGACTGCCGTCGTCAATGCCTGTCAAGATCTCGTTGACGGTTGCATTGAAGACGTCAGGACTGTCAGAGTGGATGACGTGGCCAGCGTCAGCAATGATCTGCACGGCAACAGCCCCGGCACCACGAATCAGACGCTGATATTACTTTAGGGTCATCATTGTTGCGTGATATTATGTATTGTTACTGCAACACCGTATGATAACTCGGGCAATAAAGCAGATATAACTCGGGCAATAGAAGAGATACAATTTTGGGTGATAAAGCAGGTACAACTCGGGCAATAAAGCAGGTACAACTCGGGCAATAAAAGAGATACAATTTAGGGTGATTAAGCAGGTACAACTCGGGTAATAAATGAAATACAATTCGGGCAATAAAACAGGTACAACTCGGGCAATAAGGCAAGTATAACTCGGGCAATAAAGTAGGTTACAACTTGGGCAATAAAACAGGTACGGTACAGTGCACACCAATGAAGGACGGACACATGCAAAAGTTTTAAACCTTGACCACGATATTATTAGAACAAAAAGAGGAATTTAATATTCTCATGTCGTCGCAGTCTCTTGTTCAGTATAAAATATTCTTGACGAGTTCAAAGTAGCCAATAACCTGTTCTATTCATAAAAACTGTAACATGGAACTGGTTATATGGTTACTTAATAATGCTGATGAAATTACAACATGGAAAGCTACCAAATGTTATAAACATACAAAGCTATACGTAGCTTCTCGCAGATCAGTTGATCTCATGTAAGGAAGAAGGGGAAGCCAATTTAACACAAACACCGGTTACTCAGTGTGAAGATCAAGCCATTGTAGGGTAATTACAAGTTATTTTTGGCAATTTCAAGTACTACTCTTGAATGTCTGCAGGAGTAAATCTCCAGGTGGGGTTCTTTGTGTCTAGCAACTGGTGTGAGACGAGCTGATGTCAGCCTTAACGCTAGTGTGGGGATTCTACAGGGTGTCCATAAAGTCTCTTTACGATTTCAAAGATTTATTACAAATGCAATTGATAGCATATTTTATTCAGATTTTGTCTATTGTATTCAGTGTTTATTAAAGTTTTTTGTATCACATTTTGCATTTGCGTGTTTCAGGGATCCTGTGTGTGAAAGAAGTGCTGTTGAGGCTTTATGAGAGACTTTTATTAGAGACTTTATGAACACCATGTATGTATACTTCGCTCGCCCCCTCTTCTTCGACTCCACCCACTATGCAACTCACCGGTGTATTCAAGGTTAAGTGTATTGTATGAAGTGTATTGTATTAAGTGTTTTGTATTAAGTGTATTGTATTAAGTGTATTGTATTAAGTGTTTTGTATTAAGTGTATTGCATTAAGTGTTTTGCGGCTACTAAATATCTGTGTTTGATGTCGATGTTTTGTTTAGTAAATTGTGTGTTTAGTTGTGTGTTATCTCTCCTACCCCGTGTGTCGGACGCTTGTACCTCATGATACCCTGCTCCTCAGTACCTGGCAACATCTTCAATATCGACCATAAAATATCACTAAGTTAAACCAAAGCTGGATTTTGTCAGTACAGATTAATCTAAGTCTAAAATAGTCGATTTTCTTTAGTATTGGCTTAACTTTGCGGGAGAAACAAAAGAAAAATAATCTCTTGGCAATGTGTTATTCTTCCGCTCGTACCTATGAAAATCTTGAGACAAATATGCAAATAATAAAATGGATTAATAAATTTCGCTACAAGAAATTCAACTTTGATTCAGTTTTTATTGTAATTTGGTCTATAACGATAAGAGATAAAAATCTTTTTATTGCAATATGACGTACACCAATAGAGACAAAAATTCAGCTCAGTTAACTGTACAATAGAAGTATTGTACTACTGAAAAATTCTTACCACATAACCTTCAGCCTAAACGGACAACAGGTTTTTGAGTATTCAAAAACCATATTCGTATATTCGTCCGTAACAGTAGCGTGGCGCATAATATATTTTAATTATTAGGTACTTATTCGTAGAATCATAATCTTTGTGGTGACATATTTGTAGAATGTATTAATTAACCCCAAAAAACTAGGTACGCGGCGCATAAGTTGTGTGTTCCATGTAGAAACTTGTCTCAATTGAAGTTTGAGAAAAAGTTAGTGTTGGTAAAAGTCAGTTTGCTTAAGGTTTCCAAATTATGAACTTCTTCATTAAAATAAGTAATATCATCTTGGTCTTGCAACTTGAACAACTTCAAACCCATCATGTTCTTGCTCGAAACTTACGAGTTTGAATTTTTTCTCCCACTTGATATTGCAGTCACAGTTTTCAATTACTTTTAAATTTTTTGCGAATGCCTTTATTTTGAATGAGTACCCCAACATAAATTTCATAAACTCACCTTCATTTTCAACAACACCCACTGAGTTTTATTTCACTAACCCCCACTCACTTTAATTTTCAATAACCATTTACTCACTTTAATTTTCAACAACCCAACTTACTTCTATTTTGAACAATCCGCACTCATTTCTATTTTGAACAATCCCTACTCGTTGCATTTTTAACAGCGCTCACATACCTTCACATCGACAAAAGAGTCTTTGCGCAGCTCCTTGACTTTGTAGCTGGTCTTCTTGGAGACCCAGGACAGCTGGCCATGAAGGAACGTGATCGGTACATCCCCCCTGAGGGTGTGGATGCGTTTGATGAGGGGGAATCGGGCCCAGGCCACCCCTTGCATCAGTGAATGAAACGCCACTTCACCCCTGAAACAATATAAAGTTACTGCAAGTGATGAACCTAAGTAAACTGTAAAGCATATACATTGAAGTCATTCTACTGACAATATGACACATGCTTGAATTCTCACTCTTACGAGCTTATCACATCAAGAAAGTAACCCCGAGAAAATGAATACAGTAAAGCTGCCTATACTTCCGTTTGATTCTGAAGTACTGAACTCCAGTTTGCCCGTGAAGAAATTAACTTCAGTTTGATTGTGAAGGAATTAACGTCAATTTTCTTGTGAAGAACTAAACTTTAATTTGATAGTGATGAAATAACAGCTGCTGTTGCTGGTAAAACTGCATACATCATCAGCATAGACTTGGTTCGAGTATTGTCCTAAGCTACCGGAGGCATAAGGTAAAATTTGAGTGTTTGTTCAGCATTAGTATTTACATGGAAAGCTAGTCTTGAACAGACCAGATATACTAACAGCCATGTTTATGGTAGCATCATTTAACGGTTCTAAATCTAGTAACGATCTCGACAGCGTTCCTAATTTTTGCGCCCGTGATAATTCCTCAATCCAGTTTCAATTAACCTTTTAAGGACAACAGGGACACCTCAGTGCTAGCTCATTTTCTTCGTATAACTATCACACTATTTACATTTTCTTAGCTAGAGACTCAGATGTCTTCCTTCTGAAAACCCTATTATCAAATTTGATCAGTGAAACTTTCTGACACTCATACCTAGGTGCTGCAACAACACAATTGACTTTGATAAAATTCCGGCAAACTAGGCATAGGACTGTTTAAGAATTAAAGGATTAAGCTGCAGTTTAGAATTTGAAGACAATAAATGAGACGTTCATCACCAGCTTGGTCGACTATCACCAGCTTGGTCGACTATCACCAGCTTGGTCGACTATCACCAGCTTGGTCGACTGGTGAGCGAATCTGCTTGCGAGCAGAAAGACCTGGGTTCGAATCCCGCTACCGACATGGTTGACGCGGCTAGAAATACGGCATGGGACTTGGGTAAACAACCGAATAATTATCGAAGTAATTATCCGACCCAAGAATGGGCCAGAAGGTTCGTTCCTATAGCCTCATTCTATTCTATTCTATTCTAAGACTGAGTTGCTCACGTTGGATTGCGGGCATTGCTGTGGTAGAAGTATTCGTAGACAGCTTTCTGGTGGTCCGCTGTGACTCTAGCGAAGTGTTGGGTCTCAAACGGAGGCTTCCAACGAACGTACCAGTGACCTGGTGTTGTGGACAAAACATATATGAAAATATGTTACATAGAAATAGGCACTTCGTCAATTAGATATCAATAATATTACAAACATTCAGTGACTACCAAGAAGAAATAAAAAATTTCAAGTCCTGCTGTAATGTGCGTCCTATACAGAATGCGGACTATGCCTTCAGCTTTAATCTCTTGATGACCATCTTTCTGGGCAGACAAAGTCAAGTCCCACACGGGACAGAAGCTTAGCCTCACCTAAAGGTCCCAGCCAACGCATGAGGAAGAGTACGTCCTACACGGGACACAAGCTTAGCCTCACCTAAAGGTCCCAGCCAACGCATGAGGAAGAGTACGTCCTACACGGGACACAAGCTTAGCCTCACCTAAAGGTCCCAGCCAACGCATGAGGAAGAGGGGGGGCACAAAATGTGACAGCACCCACATGGTCATCACCCCCAGCGAGTTGTTGTTGTAGCGACCAATCTGCTGGGGGAAGCCCCACGCGTCCTCCAATACAAGGTGCACTATTCTGTCGGCCAAAAAATATTTACCATAAAAATAGTATTTTTGTTAAAAATTAGCTTTCAAGAAGCTATGATAAAGACGCACGCATCCCACAAGGTTTAAACTTCCAGGTAAGGGTAAAAAATTTACCCGATCTTCACCAGATCCTACGTACATGCTTCACAAATTCTTTACTGGCGATAGCTATTATTGAGCATTCATTTTCTCTACTATGTTTTGAAAATAGTTAGTTCTCAGACTCAGTTTCTGATATTTATAGAAAATATTAAATCCTGGACCTTCAAGCAGGGAATTGAAAACAATATTAAAAACATTGAGTACAATCCTTGGGTGCTTATTTCAAAGTTCAAGAACATTGCATGGCAAATTAGGCATCCCACTGAAGGGTCAGAATTATATTTTATAATAAATGAATTTGCATCAGATTTTCCTTTCTGTAGAGAATTCAGCTTGGCTGAATTAGTAAACGATAAACATTTCCTATGATTAGTTTATTTATTTCATAATTTATTAACTAGCACAACTCAGTGACGCATAACAATGCATTAACAAACGAATAATATAATTTTCGCTTTACAATTTTTTTTAAATAATTTTTTTGCGCGTCTTAACGGAGTTAAGATAGCAATAAGAGGGAACAAGTTCATGCCACGTAAACACAAGCAGAGTAAAAGTCGAATATAAGGATAAAACTATAGCGTTACAAGGGACTCCCCGAAAAATGGAGTAACTCGAAAAGTTTTGGGCAAAAAGTTTCAGCTTGGGTATATATGAAAGATTTTTGTATCGAAACCCTCCAGCACAATTACAGTACCTTAAAAATAACATAACTCAAGAAAGTAATGCCATGAGACCTGAAACATATTCAAGGTGATGCATAGCAAGTTCAAAGGAGCACATGAATGTTTTAAAGTTAAGTGTGAACATCTGAAAAGAACAGTGTTCAGAAATGAACATGTAGTGGCTTAGTCACCCCTTAACGCGACACAGCCTCCTCGTATTTTCTCCAGCAACTAGTGGCTTAGTCACCCCTCAATGCAAATCTCCATGTACATCATTTCTAGTTTAGTTACCGCTAGACTCTATCTAGTCATCCACAGTGTTCAGTAATTGTAAGTCATACCTATGTAACGTTTATCAATAAATGAGTTCCAACTCCTACTCGGTGTTTCATCCTTATACCCTTGAGTAGGAGCTTATGTAAGACCGCTACCGTAGCAGGCTATAACTGGAGATCACAAGCCCTAACCGACTCACAGGGCGTCTACCTCGAGTAGACGTAAGGCAAGATCTCAAAATAGTTGCCTTAACGGAACTAAAACGGCGTTGGTAGCACTCCAAAGGTCTTACAAACATTTTAATGTTTATACAGCAGTTTTTGATCCTGTATATATGGACATTTGTTTGTTTCATACGATTAGAACTTCATGAGTTATGCCTGTTTCTTTTCGAGTCCCACAACGCTGGGACACCTTGCATACATTCTTCATGGTCATTCTGTATATGTTGAATATAAGAGCGAAGGAAGCAGGTTTTAGCGTCATGGCACTTGATAAGACGAGGACTAACCTATGGGGATACTTGAAGGCATAGACGGTGGCGATGTAGGCACCTAGGGAGTGACCCAACACGATAAAGCGGTCGATCCCCACTACCTTCCTCCATGCCTCCAGGCTCTCGACTAACTCGTCCTCGGCAATCAGAGGGTCCCTGCTGTACGTAGGCCTAGAGCTCCGCCCAAAACCTGCACGAAATAATAAAGAAAAATCAATTTATCAATTTTATTCTGATATTTCACACAGTACATATTCTTAAAGTGAAGCGTAAACTCACAGTACATGGCATCGGGTTTTCAATTCGTAATGCCATCTTAATGCTATATCTAGTCTCATAGGAGCGCTAGATGAGCTTGATGAAGGTTTGCCTTACCAGATTTGCCGACCGCCTTACCAGATTTGCCGACCTGAAAGGATGAGGGTGCAAGGTCCCTCAGGCTGTGCTAGCGCGCTTGCTGGAGGGACTGCATGAAGGACAGATGCACATCAAACTCATTATATGCAAGTACCTCAAACTAAGATAGGCATTGGAATGGACGCCTGCGTGACTCCTTTACGTCATGCTGGCCTCTCTCTCGTGCAAACTACAGATTTCTTTTATCCTTTAGTTGATGACCCATACATGCAGGGCAAAATTGCATGTGCAAATGTACTAAGTGACCTGTATGCGATGGGTGTGACGGAGTGCGACAACATGCTCATGCTGCTCGGTGTCTCCACCAAGATGAGTGAGAAGGAGAGAGATGTGGTGGTCCCTCTCATGCTCAGAGGCTTCAGGGACGCAGCTGCGGAGGCTAATACGAGTGTGAACGGAGGTCAGACTGTGATGAACCCGTGGTGTACCATTGGTGGGGTTGCCACCTCAATCTGCCAGTCCACAGAGCTCATTGTCCCAGACAGCGCTGTGGTGGGGGACGTGTTGGTGCTCACCAAGCCTCTGGGCACGCAGGTGGCAGTCAATGCACACCAGTGGCTGGATCAGCCAGAGCGCTGGAACAGAATAAAGCTCGTGGTGGCTGAGGACGACGTCAAGAAGGCATACTACGGGGCCATGAACAGCATGGCTAGACTCAACAAGAAAGCGGCGCTGCTGATGCACAAATACAACGCTCACGGAGCCACAGACGTGACTGGCTTTGGTTTGCTGGGGCACGCACAGAACCTCGCCAAGAACCAGCGAAATGAAGTGTCCTTCATCATCCACAACCTCCCTATCATCGCCAAGATGGCCGCCGTTGCGAAGGCGTGTGGCAACATGTTCCATTTGCTACAGGGATCCAGTGCCGAGACGTCAGGTGGTCTACTGATTTGCCTGCCACGTGAGCAAGCGGCCGCCTACTGCAAGGATATTGAGAAGCAGGAAGGTTACCAAGCTTGGATCATAGGTATTGTAGAGAAGGGTAACCGCACAGCCAGGATCATTGACAAGCCTCGGGTCATAGAGGTTCCCGCCAAGGAGAAGGAGGGAGAGCTTTGGTAGAGTCGTTCGTCGCTCCAAAAGTCATCTTGAAAATAATTGGCCGAAATTGGTTGAGGTTCTCTGTAAATTTTGTTGTAGAATGTGCCCCAACCAGTAGGACTTAAGGGTCATCACAATGCAAGGTAGACAGAGGGAGGGAGAGCTTTGGTAGACGGGGACGTATTCGAGTGGCTTTATGTAGAGTGGCTTTATGTAGAAGCCTCAAATTATTTGGTTTTTCCAGAGAACTTCGCGTGAAGCACTTGAAATAAGGATCATCATTGGTTCAATTTTCATGGGGAATTCCATGACGCCTCTGAATAAATGGTTTATGAAGAATCTTTTATTGAAAAATCTTCACTCCGTTTTTTTTAGATTTTTCTCATTTTGGCGTAGTTTCTTTGCCAAGTATTTTAAACAAGCTACAGCTTAGCTATCACAATTTCCCCGGCAAGTAACGGGAAAAAGTTCATAAAATTATCAAATCATCTGGTCAGAAAAAGTTTTCTGTGGACTGCACCCTTGTTTGTGATGTCCAATTCACTCATGTTGCTTACAAGCACAGCTGCCAGGACAGCGTCAGGTGTAGGAGGGTGGCCTGCCATCATCTGTGTATAGTCTGAGACAGGCAGCTCGTTCTTACAGTCAGGCGAATTGAATCTGAATTCACGTCATTTTATTATTAATTGTTCCCTCACAGATACTCAAATTGTACTTCCTCAATGAGTGGGATGCTACTTTTGTGCAAGGAGCCCGTAATTATCAAGTACTTTGCAATAGCTCCTGTTATTTTTATACCTCGTATTGAAATAGTGTTCTTCTATTTTGGGGACTAATTTAAAGTCATCTAGAAGATGAACTTCTCAAGTGAAGCTGCTTCAACAAACCATGTCACATCAGTTGAGTACTGGCGACTTACCTGCTCATTAAAATTAATAAATGAACATCGAAACATGAACTCATGAGAATGATTTGTGCCACTTTGATGAGCAGTTGTAATTTTTCTGTTGTAGCTCAGCAGCAGCGGAAAGGGATAGCATCATTCAATTTTATGAAGCCTGGAGGGTGTTACAATATAGTTCACGAGGTCCCAGTATTTGTACCCAGCCAATGAATGTCGTGCTACACAGTACCCTCGTGATCCCTTCAACGAAGATGTGTCCCTAAACGTAAGATTAGTGGCATACTGTTGTGCTTCCTTTCAGGCAAGATGGTCTCGCCTTTGATATCCAGGCTTTGTGGTCTCCGAAACTGTCGTGTGTTGCTGTTGTAGTTGTTGCTTCAACCGAAGCTACTAGTTCCTACCTAATCTCAGCTGATTGGCTCCCCTCTTTCCTATTGGTCTCTTCTGTTATGTGGCCTCCGCAGGGGTTTAAGAATGCATCACCATGCGACACAAGAAGCTTCGTGTCCAGACGTTAGGGTTGTCTCATGATGCTGCATTCGAACGTCTTGGTTTTGCTGGCCGTGCATTGGTGTGGAGGGAGTGAGTAAGGAAATGAATTTTGTGTATAAAGGCTACTTTACCATCCTGAAATGTTTGGGTGTACCAATACCTGCTTTGAGTGTAGGCTTGCGCGTTGTACGCTCCAGGTATTTAGGTTAAAGTATTTGGTTGAGTCTCGATCGAGAGGCAATGTTACTTTTCGGGGAAATTCTTTTTCGATATGAGACTTAGGTAGCAACCGATGAATGGGCCAAACAGATGATTTCCATTGTCCTATTCTATTCTTTTATGTTCTATGGCGAGTAAACATGAGCATTTTTGAACCCAAATGCTAACATTTTTCTAGGAGACTAAATATAAGCTGTTGAAATTTACATAATTAGGCTAAGTACAGGTCGTTTTTGAGGAAATGGATAGTAACTGGAGCGACATGGAGGTCACCAGCTTGCTGTTTGGTCACCAGCTTGGTCGACTGGTCACCAGCTTGGTCGACTGGTGAGCGAATCTGCTTGCGAGCGGAAAGACCCGGGTTCGAATCCCGATGCCGACATGGTTGACGCGGCTAGAAATACGGCATGGGACTTGGGTAAACAACCGAATAATTATCAAAGTAATTATCCGACCCAAGAATGGGCCAGAAGGTTCGTTCCTATAGCCTAATTCTATTCTATTCTATTCTATTCTAATGCTATATCTAGTCTCATAGGAGCGCTAGATGAGCTTGATGAAGGTTGTAACTCCAAGTGTCCTTCGCCGCGTCAGGCAGAACGTACATCTCGTTTACCGATGATCAGGCAGAAACCAACCACAGCGGATACGGGACTCGAACCTACGTCTCCCTCATCGAAAGCAGGGATACTCATCACTCGATCACTGTAGCGGCAAGTTAGTCAAAGAACTAACTGCAACCTCAGCGGTATGACAACTTTATTAACTTCTGTTAGCCTTCTTCACGATGCTCAACGCTTGTTAACAACCTGAGCACCAGTCAGAACAGTCACGTTTTTTCAGTGACTACAGCAACGTGACAGAACATGATAGCTAAAATACAATAAGAAAATTCAGTAGCACTCGTAACTCAAAACATGAACCACTTGGTTACTCGTACGTCGAAGCCTGTCTTATTCAAGATTAGCATGCGCCTTAAACATACTTCATTTCAGCATCATTCAATATTAAGTTGAACTCAGGCACGTAAGCTAAACACAACTATTTACCGAGGATGTCCATGAAGTAGACAGGCCTATGTTGCGCCAGGCTGTCCACATTGAGGCACCAGAAGGCAGAAGGGCAACCAAAGCCGTGCAGGAGAACCAGCGGCGTGTTGCTGGAGCTGCAATTAGCGCGGTACGTCAAGACTTTGTTTTCTGTGTTGCCGACCACACCTCCGATGTCGGCGAATATGCCGTCATCTTCCAGCGACTTTATACCTGAACAGTGAAAATATCAGTACTAAAAGAATGCAATTATGTGTAAGAAATTTAACCTAATATTTCTAATGAAAAGATCAGTCTTGATGATATTGACAACAGAGACAGAGAGTAAGATAATAGTGGTTAACATAAGCTAAGCACAAGTTCACAAAAAATGTCAATAATCTGATAAAGCCTTATGAAAGTTTTACTTTGATTTCAATTACCCTAACAAGATTTATTTCCGCCGCTGTCAGTGTTGAAAGTTAGTACAAGAGACAGAATGCCTCAACTATGCACTATTTCAGGGGAGGAGTCTTGTTTTGAGAGGTTTGTCGGTTATTTTAAATCAATCGAAACGTAGTTTTTCATACACAATCTTGCTTCAATTTTTATGAATTTTTCATTCAATCTGAGACGAATGATTTTTTAAAGCTTTAAATTCGGTGTCAGAAAAGAGTGCTGCTATGATCTTAGATGCACGAGACCTGTAACACAAACTGTTCAGTTATTAAGACATCTGGTGATTTAGCCATTTCATTTAAAAGCAATTGCTGTAACATATATGACGTATCATCTCTACTGGAAAGACACTATATTTTCACTGGAAAGAATATTTCAGATCAACACTGATTAAATTAGGAATATTTGTTTCTTCTTGTCCTCAAGATACTGATGAAATTAATTTAATTGTAGAAGAATGTTAATAATTTGCGACTTTAGAGTAACCGAATTTGCGAATTTAGAGTATGAACACTTCTGAACAACGGTGATGTCATAGTACGTAGTATTCATGAATGCATCTTTAAGCTCGAGGGATTTGCGTGTGAAGCTCAGAAAACTGTAAATATTTCTGCATGTAAAGAAATAAAGTTCTTAAAAATAATATAGTCCAGGGATTTTATGCTTCACAGATTTACGCTGTCATCGCAAAAGATCCTCTACTTTAGAACAACATTGTGGACTTTTAGCACCCCAGTGTTGACTGCTGCATGTTGATACAACAAACACATCACTACCTCACTGTAGTCCAGGCACAGTGTATGATCTAACATTAACATATACTTGTGAGTGCTGAGACACCAGAAGCAATACGCGATTTACAGTACATATAGGACAACAAAATCTTCGATCAATAGGTCATTTCGATCATTGTAGCCACGACCCATTCAACTTAATAAAATTAAATATTTCTACTGATTAGCTGCAGTTTAAGTGATCCCCTCAGAAATTTCCTTAGGTGTGTAGTTGAGGTAAATAAGAATAACTCTCAATAGTGAAGGCAGGTAAGAGCGGTCCAGATTTCACGATGCAACAAAACGGCTCACAAAAACTCACGCCAGGTGAGCTGTAAACTCATGAGACACCTTCACGTAACTGCGGCTCAACCTTCGCAAAATAACCCTGGGGAACTTTTTTTATTATATTTTATTTAATGCATTGATGGAAAAATCATAGTCATATTATTCGTATCCTACGCTGCGTACAGGTAACAACACACGTAGGCTAAGTGTACTTCAGACTTCATTAAAAGCAGTTTTAGCTTGCCTGAGGATGTCATTTTACTCAACCTTACATGGATGTTACTTGAGTAACTCATACTGAGCCTACGTGCGTTATTACCTGAACGCAGCATAGGATAAGAATAATATGACTATGATTTTTCCATCAATGCATTAAATAAAATATAATAAAAAAAGTTCCGCAAGGTTATTTTCCGAAGATCAAGCCGTCGCTGCGTGAGGGTAAGAAGGTGAGCAAAGGACATGGCAAGAAAAGTCTTACCACTTCAATGTAATCCCAATGTGTTTCTTTTTCTCGACCTGATTTTAGATAATCTTAGAGCCCCGAAGATGATTTAGTTTCGTTTTAAGAATTTTTATCGAGTTCTGTACGACCAAACGAGTCATGACTTGGCCTCTTTAGAGCCAGAAATTAAGTTGCTCTCATCATGGCATGAATTTTTGATTGGTTACATTGAAGAGTTAACCTCGCTTAACAATCATAAATTCAAATAAATTTGGACTCGATAAACGAGCGACGTCTTGCATAATGAGCATAATTGGTGGTCAGTTACAGGAGCTCAGTACCAATGAGCTGATGTACTTTCATGCTGTGACGCAGTAAGAAATTATTACTTCGTCACGAGAGAGGATCAATAACCTCAGCAAAGCAGCAACCAAGGCAATAAGAGTGAGAAACATCTCCCTAATAAGGCAATGGTTATGTGAGCTAAAAAATCATTCACTCATAAAGCTGTGTCGTATTTACGACAAATTTTGAAGCATCAGCATTTACGAATACTTCTAGATAGTTTTCCAGTGAAAAATATTTCTAAAGAAAACGTCAGCTGTGTCTTTGCTTCTAAAAGATTTAAACCCGGTGAGTCAGTTGATACTGTTACTTGTACGTATAGCAGTGAGTGAAGAGGAACCTTTTAGCTTCCTTCCCCCCATCCGTTTCCGTCTCCTGTCATCCATTTATTTTCCTTGCGCCGGGGGCTACCTTCATTTTCTTTGCAAGTTGCAACACCATTTATATTTTATGAATTATTTATTTGTCCCCAGAGTTATTTACATCAATGATGTTTTTATTTTATGCATTAATAATTGTAAAACAATTTCAGATATCATTACAAACTATTTTTTAGGTATTATTTAAACATAGAACGCATTATCACACTTGACATTGATCCCTAGGGCAAAATTGTATCGCTTAACGAGTGCTTCGCATTACGAGCAAGATACAAATAATGAATTATGCTCGTTAAGGGAGCTCGCATTGAAATAAGTTAACTTTTACCGTCCAGAAGGTGGAAAACTTCGTAGATCATTAAAAGCAGTTTTAGCTTGCCTAAGGATGTCCTTTTGCTCAACCTTACATGGATGTTACTTGAGTAACTCATAATAAACAAATAAGTCACATCTTTCCAAATAATTTTTTTATAGTTTACGTATGTAAATCAGTTCATTTATTTTTAGCTACATAAAAACAAGTCAAAAGTAAAGAATATAAATTATTCAGAGCATGAGTTTACACATACAAGATTTTATATATTTCAATGCGAAGAAATGTAAGAACTTAAGCTCGCATTTATTTTCAAATGTAAATGATCATGTGAGCAAATACAAACAAATATTTTCTTCCGCTCATACCAACGCTACCAAAAATTTTTTCCAACACAAACAAGAAGCCTAAACACATCTTCAACTCCATCACTAAACATTCCTCTCACGTACCACTCAGCGTACAGTCAGTGTTACACAGAGGAGCCTTCAAAGAAATCTAAGCCTAGGAAAATTAAAGATTCCTTTAGAAAGAGGACCAAATCGTCGTAGCAAAGCAGGTAAGTGAGAGCAGCTGCAGGAGATCACCAGCTTGGTCGACTATCACCAGCTTGGTCGACTCATCACCAGCTTGGTCGACTATCACCAGCTCGGTCGACTGGTGAGCGAATCTGCTTGCGAGCGGAAAGACCCGGGTTCGAATCCCGCTGCCGACATGGTTGACGCGGCTAGAAAATACCCAAGAATGGGCCAGAAGGTTCGTTCCTATAGCCTAATTCTATTCTATTCTATTCTATGCTTACTCGTAAGTAGCTTATGTTCAGCATCCCTCAGATGATCGTCTGAGGTACGACACCATCCAGCCGCTTCTCCGTACGAGCTGCACACAGACTAATGTTAACCTTGCATGTTATTAATATATCAAACTTACTTATAGTCAATTGCATAACACTTAGATTCAAAATCACGGAACTTTCATTCAATTATTACATAAAATTTTTATTAAATTATTGTTTAGAATTTCCCTTCAATTTATTATTGATAAATACATTCATCGATATAGTTCTAGCGCAATAACTGTTCTCTCGTTGAACGAGTTAGCTGAAGAGAACTGTTGTGTAGCAACTTAATATGAATTAGAGTATTTTTCTCCAGTGCATATTCTACTAAGACTACACACATGACCATGATCCTTGCTGTGGTTGTTACCTACTTTAAGCTACAGGTTACACGTTCCCACTTTCCAAATTAGCCTGGTCCGTTCTTAGATAAGAATGGCTCAAAAAATTTATTTAGGAGGTGAAGAAGAAATATCTCAACTCTCCCTCTGCGAGCCCACATTTCAATCTTCCATGTTCATATGAACTTACGTACCATTGTTGTGAACACCACGCTTCGAACATGTCGTTGCTGACCACGCCGGGGTGCCACTTCGCTTCGATCTCCTCACTTTTCGAACGAACGTTTAAATTTTCACCATCGCCTCTTTTTTAAATTTATTTTAGCTGTGTTGATAGCTGACCGTAACTACGTTAAGTGAAAAGTAATTTATTTTGTATTATTCTTTCTTAAAAAGAAAGAAATTAAGGCTGAAGGGAAGACGTAAATAAAAGTTCAGTTTGAATAAAATTAGAGGGAACGAATAAAATGATTAAAATGAAATTATTAAATGACTGAAATTATTAATGAACTATTATTCATTAATTAATGAATTATTAAATGAATTCATGAAGTTGCAAATCTAACAACTAGTTAACTGAGATAACTAGTCACTGAGATGCATACTCATTCGAAAACATTTGATATATATAAAAGATAAACAAATCCAAGCCAAAAATTGACACCAACGTAACGAATCATCTAAAACATCAAATTAGATGAAAATGCCATTGTCGGCATACATTTCAAATATTCTCAAGCGATCAGTACTAAAAAGCTGAAACAAGTTAAAAATATCAGCGAACACATATCTGCCGAAGAAAGTTTAGAGCTAAAAACGGTCACGAATTTGAAAAATGATTTGAGCAAAGTCCAGCAATAAACAAGTGTTGATAACAAATAATAAGCAAAGTTGCCTAATAAACAACCACTAGTAACGCAACTAATTTTCCTGTGTTCGAACATCTTGAGGTTCTAATATTTTTTTCGAGATCCGTACAAACGTTGCGGTTCCCGTCTCACCAAGTGCCGAACAAAAACTTACTTAACTAGTAGAAAGTCTCCAAATTTTCATTCAATATACGGTTGAAAATGAACGCCGAACTCACAGAATTTACAAGAAATCTTCACAAAATAAAACAGTATGACTATTGGCCGTATATTATTCGTAGTCAACAGACGTTCGCCCAAAACCTATTTAATATTTATTACACAATTGCTACAAATACTTTACGTTAAGAAAACTATCGGTAATAAAGCTCAGTGAAATTAACACAATAAATAATAGGTTTTAAAAAAATTTCTTCGACGCTAAAGAAAATTCTACAGAACACTTCCCAATACACTTGGACTCATTAAATGTAGTTCATCCTAAACAGTCAGCAGAGAGACTTAACCACGTCTAGTGAAGCTATCATACTTTTTTCATCAGTGAAAAAATACTTATAGAAAGTGAGAAGAAGAAAGCAATTTTATCAGTGTTGGGTCTTTCTAACGCCTCAAGCAGATTGGAGCATTAACGATAACAGTTGAAAGTCTTGAGTGAAGATCCAGATGAACAAAAACCAGTGATGTTAACACAAACACAACATCGGTCATTAGGCGTTCCTTAAGGAAATGTTTGATGTAGGTTCGCTTTTTACTTTGTTTTGTGTCCATAAACGAACTGTCATCAAATACTTTCATGTACCATAATTTCTCTCAACGATATCGTCACGATTAACATGGCTAGCAATCGGTGTACACATTTAAAAAACAATAAATATTATGATAATTTGGAGTAATTTTCTTTCAGGGAAATCTATTTATTGGAATTTTCATGGCTATATGTGTTTGAATGACCCGAAGCAAGAAAAACCAACGATTCAGAATAATTTTTCATAGGTGAAACAAATTGTACTTATATATTATGTACATGATGATATGATAATGTACATGATGTACATTATCATTTGTGAAAAATTTCAGTCAACTAAACCAGTACACTGTTTTTTATAATTTTACAATTTAAATTCAAGTAGTGAAAACATTGAGATAATCGATTGAAAAGTTAAACAAAGAAAACAATTTTCTTGGGAAACATGTTGCGTAGTGGAACTTCATTAGAAATAAATAGATTTGTCATTAGCTTCGAAACCGAGAAAACAGACATCTCTCCACAGGGCACTTGGTCACTCTTATACACACTCTCGTAGAGATATGTATTTAATGAAATTAATGAACCGTGTGAAACAGCAAACTGCATGACCCACACATACCAACATCTTTCACGGCAAAGTATTGCTATGGAAGAATAAGAACAGTAGAACTGTTGCACACATGAAAGAGATGGAAGACTCGACTTCACGTGGAAGTTTTGGCAAGAAAGCACTAGAAAGTGGAAGAGAAATTTGACCTGTACTGTGGTTCTCTATCGCACAAAGAGGAAAACTGCAATATATGGCATCTCTCAGAAAATTATTGATATCTTTTTATAAAAACCTGAGATAAATATGGTTTTGTTCACAAAACACAACGAAGGAACACGTACAGTTTGCCCGCTCTGATATGAACCCGTGGGCCAAAGGATCAGTCGTTCCTACAGGGCAAAACACTAACACCACCAACCTCTATCGTGGTTGGTTCTTCACTGACCCTGAAGCGCATTGAAGTCTCGAGCATTAGAAGTGCACTTGCTACTTGCTATCTTTTGACCAGTTTTTATACGATGACGTCACAGTCTCACGTGTTGTAGACCCTTCAGCCCAATTGAAAACAAAATGTAAATAAGATATCATAAATATAGACAGGAAGATAGAGTCTACTTGGATACTATTTCAACTCACACTAAGAATAATGTTTCTAAAGTACAGGTACAGAATAAGTTATTCCTAATTTTCTCAGCTTACATGTGTTATTACATCACCACAGCACATTACCTAATATCATTTGACTTTATCTATGAGATAATCAACTCATCAGTTCCCTCAAAGACCGTCCAGCTTCATAACTGAGCGAACTAGTAGAGTAAATGAAACATATTTACGACAGCTGATTACTCTGTAGAACTGTGAGCAAAAACGTCCTCCAATCGTTTCTAGTCACCATACGTGTCATTAATTCAAGCTTGAAAAATACGAGTTTCTGTTTCAGTAAACATATAAAAGTTAATTTGGTAGTCCCTGCAGCCTAAGAGAAATAATGGTCTGCTAATTGTAGTACGTAAAGTGTAGGTTTTGTTGGATATAAATGCGTTTCTGAGAGAAATACATCCGCTTGGCTTTTTGAAAACGTGTATAGGACATACGTGTCCCAGTTGGCTCGAGACGGTGAAGATCCCTTCAAGAGCCTAGGTTAAAGAGAATATTAGGTGATAAACATATTTTTCTTGGTTGAATAAAAAAGCTAAATAAAACTAACAGTTCAATAAAAGATTCTGAAAAAAATATACATGAAGAATTATGCCCAGAAAGGCAAAAGAATTACAATATTAAGAGATAGGAAATAAAAGTCACTCCTGATGCACCTTAATTTTCAATGTGGGCTCAGGGAAAACCGAAAACCAGAACAATGTCATCTCTTTTAAAACGTATTGAAGCACTGATACTGACTTCTCTTCAAAAAATGAAGTCGTTCAGAGTGCAGAAGTTTCGTCTGGAGAGCAGTAAACAAAGCGTTTAAACAAAATTGTTTTGGGTAACAGTAAACGCAACATACAAATATGTCGCTTGCAGAGCATTAAAAAACATTGTTGTACGTATGCTGCATTGAGGACACAAAAGCAAGCAGGGAGATTTAAATGCACTAACAATAAAGACTCGTGGAATCAAATGTGAATCGTGTATGATTTTCACATGTTTTTTTGCAAATTAATATTAGTATCTGCTGAAGAATTCTATGAAAACTTACAAGGCATGGATGTTGTTGCTCGAATTTCACAGGTCAAAAGTGATTTGTGAAAACTAACAGGAAGAATATGGAGATACAAGAGCACTAGAGTTAGTAATGATTGATTGACAGTGTTATTGACGGATCTGTTGATTTTACTTTAAATTTTTGACTATCAAATTATTTTGAAATAAGACTGGTTGCGACAAGGAACACATAAGTTTGGACGGCGAAATGGTAGGAAAATATATTTTCGATTACTAAACAACTAAAATAGATAATTTTACTGTACAAGTGTGATTCGGATCAAAGCTTGAAGTTAATTTTTTTCTAGACTTTGCAACAACTTCCCCTGGAGGCAATGCGAATTATTGAAATAAACTTGGAACGCAGTGCAAGAAGCCACGTGGACTCATATATTCGATCCAGACGCACATGCCAAGGGCACTTGGCAGAATAATATCCACAACAGGGTGTCCCACAAAAATGTCCCCGACTTTTTAATTGATTATATCTCCGCTTTAAATTAACATATTTTAATTTTATTGTTTTCACAATGTAGTAAATTTTGTTTTCTTTTCGAATAATTATAGTTTTTGAAAATTTGTTGAATAACCACTTCACACTGATCGATTTACTGAAGAGGGGTAGAAAAACTATTTGTTCAAAGGAAAACTTTGAAAAAGAACACGTGTTTTTTTTCATTTCTCAATACCTACTGTTACAAATAATTTCACAAAAATGTATCCTACATACCAACAAGTATTTAAACCCTCTGAGAGGTTATTTGCTTATTAATTTCATCATTTGAACACCCCTTAAAATGCAGCTGACTAAAGAGCAAAGAATTTTCATCTTATTGGAATATGAAACAACAAAAAACTGTGAACAACTTAGAAGAGCATTTAATGAAATATTCCCGGAAAGGAACTCGCCCGATAAGAAGACTGTGTATCGCACAGTTAGAAAATTCAATAGACATGGAAGTATCGGCAACCGATACAAAGGAAACTCAGGAAGGAAAATAATTCAAAGAACCGAAAATAACATCGCAATTGTCCAGCGAGCAATTACTGAAAATCCTACAACCTCTGTCAGGCGCAATGAGACCAACCTCTCCAAGTCTACATTCCATAGAATTTTAAAAAAAGATATTCGTCTTCATCCGTACAAGATGCAAATCAAGCATGAGTTACTGCCCTGTGACTATGCCAGGAGGAGAGAGTTTTGCAATTAGTTCATTTCGAAAGATCAAAGATTTACGGAAAGGTTAGCATTTTCTATGAACGGAAGAGTGAATACTCAAAATCCTAGGTTTTGAAGCAATAATCCACCAGAAGGAAATGTATTCGAAAAAAGCATAAGAAGAGAGAAGCTGTCAGTTTGGGCTGGTCTTTGTGGAAATGGAAATGTAAATGTTATTGGACCCTTCTTCTATGATGAAAATCTAACAGGACAAATTTATTTAGAAATGTTGAATGAATTGATCATTCCATCATTGGAACTTGCTGATCCCGGTAATCAATTTCGACTCCTTTGGTTTCAACAGGACGGTGCTCCTGCCCATCGACGAATCATAGTTAAAGCCAGATTGCAAGAGGTTTTTGGGCAGCGGATTATTTCTCTTGGAAATGCAGTTGAATGGCCACCAAGAAGCCAAGACATAACCCCTTGTGATTTTTTTCTTTGGGGATATGTAAAGGAACGCGTTTTCAAAACAAGACCTCCATCATTAATAATTCTTCAACAACGAATTGAAGGAGTGTTTCAAGAACTAAAAGAAAACGGTGAAATAATCCGCAAAACTCTTCGTTCAATGGTGGATAGAAGTAATACTTGCCTTGAGAGTAATGGAGGGCATGTCGAAGGATACTAAATTACTTCATTTATTTAAACCTTATTTAAGGTAATGATTTGTTACTCTTTTAAATTTATGTTTGTTCGGTTTTTTGGAATGAACAAAATTAGAAAGAACACAAAAAATTCCTATGAACAAATAGTTTTTCTACCCCTTTCAGTAAATCGATCAGTGTGAAGTGGTTATCCAACTAATTTTCAAAAACTATAATTATTCTAAAAGAAAAGAAAATTTACTACATTGTGAAAAAAAGAAAACTAAAATATGTCAATTTAAAGCGGAAATATAATCAATTAAAAAGTCGGGGACATTTTTGCGGGACACCCTGTATATAATAATGCACAGTTTGTTTCTTGCTTGCTTGCTTGCTTGGTCTGTCTCTCTGCCACGCTCATAAGGATTTAGATAGGAGGAAATTCGATCGGTTATGTGCATGTATTGTAAGCATTGTATTGTGGATACCAAAGACATATCCATCCATGTGGAAACTCCTTCGCAAAGCCCGCATTCACTGGCAAATAAAACGAAAACATTCAATAAAAAACATGTGAATTATCACACATGGGTCTACTGGTTCTTATAATATTAAGCATGACATTGTTTCAATAAAATTAAACTCAGATAAGAACCAGAATAGTCTGTCTTTCCAAAACTGCACAAGTTCAGAGCGTACAAGACCGAAATACGTAACCTAGATACTTCCTAGGATCAACAAGCCTTGAAACTTCACTTATATTTCTTTTAAACATATGGGGGTGTGAGAAGGAGCTCCATTTTGTTGAAACGATACATCACAGTCCTTGAACGATGAATTTTCCGCTAGTCTCGTGAAAAAGAAGTACATATAAACTTCCGGAATTTTGACTATTTTTACAAAAGATCAGATCACAGAAGTCGTCAACTCCAAACAATAAAGAGAGTTCTGCCTTTTGGGAGCTAGGTATTGCTTTATTGTCAGTTTACTTATATCTGGAATCACAAGAAAGAAAGAAAGAAAGAAGAAAAAAGAAACTTTATTGCCAATGAGAAATACATCATAGATAAAATGGATCTTCAATTCAGAATGTTAAGACCTTACAAGTAGTGAGGATGCTTTATTTGAATCACAAGTAGGTCATGTTGGATGGTATGATCTACGTCAATTTCTAATCACTCCACTACACGAAGGTCTACTCACCTCTAGAGAGAAGATTCAACAATGCCTAGCATTTTTTTCTAACACAAGCTCACACAAAAGTCGCCTGTTGCTCTTCCAAAAGCTGATGGTCTGAGTATGAGTCTGATTGGAGAGTTTTCGTAATTGTTCACTCACTGCTTGTTGAGTCTATGGCTGTCGCCACAGAGGTAGGGTGCGTAATCTCGTTTGCGATACAAGAAGACCCGAGTTCAATTCTTGCAGCTGTCTAGGTCTGTTTCTGCCTGATCATTGGCGGAGGAGGAACACGTCCAGTATGCTGCGACGCTGGACGCTCGGGGTACGGTCAGATCATCATAAAGTTCATCGAAACGCCCCCACAAGAATTACTTCAATTTGCAGTTCAAAGGTCGAAAATAATCTCTTGGAGCCTCATCGCTTCTCCTATGACGTTAGTTTTGAAAATTAAAAATTAAATGTAACTGTATTGCATACATGATTGAAAATATAGTTTTTTTTCTATGGGAACAATATTTCAGTTGCATGTTTGAAAATACCAACAGTGATTTGCTTGCTAAGTTGTCATATGAGGATTTTCATCTCAGGGATAGTCCAAGTACAAGAACGTTAAAGTAAATTGATAAAAAGGCCTCTAAAGATCCTTGAGTTTAAAATATCTTGGTCGTTTTGCATGTTTTTGTGCAGTTTTTTGTTTCCTGGGTTTTTCCAGCATTCTCACGTGGTAAACCCGAGTCATGTTTTCCTGTCCTACTTTAGGGTGACTCCAGAGTTGCAACTGTCTTGGGGGTAGGATTCTCAGAGACACGAAAGCTCGGTTGGCCATCATTACTCGAAAATAAAATTATAATTTTAGGAATGCTGTCTATGAAGTTGCTTTTAACCTCTTGGGTAACATTGATACCTGTGAAACGTAAGTTTTTCAATCTCTGATAATAAATTATTTGAACAGTTTCTAAATGAACGTTAGGGCATTTCTGAATATGGAAACCAACGTGAACCAAATTTGCGTTTGTTTGATTTTACGCGAATGTTCATCAACGCATGCACAGAAATAAGCTTGGACTCAATTAGTGAAATCTAATAATGTCAAACCCAATATTGAACTTCAGTAACGTTTGATGAGCAAATGCATACACAATGGAGGTAATTATGAAAGTATTTCCCGAAGTATTAGGGTAATAGTTAACCAGCTCGTAGAGACCTGGCATGAAAATGAGGTTGAAAATTCTGTATTCAGAATTTCTGAAGGTTGCAGAACGTCGCAGTCGCACTCCGACACTAGTAGTCGACTATTCGTATTAAAATTAGTACGTTCGTACCAAACTTTGCACCTTTGGCTCACAAATGAAGGTCCGTTTCGGACTATTTCCTTTCGAATGTAAAACATTTCGTGCTATTCGCAATAACTGATTCATAATATAATTCAAGTTAAATCTGATTACATTGTAATTAGTATTTACGAATTATATAGCTGCAAACCAGAAGTTTGTGTTCGCACATTTGTTTTGGCGTGTCACAGCTTCAGTGTCATGATTGCCAGTTCAGCTGCGTGGAATGCTCATGCTGTCTGTGAAGTGACTTTCTTGAGTGGTTAAATTTCCCTCATAATGTTGTAATTAATATTGAAATGAGTGAATAAATTAAAAGGAAACAATAAGAGATTAGAAAAACAAAAAGTGAGAGGAAATAGAAGCAATTTTAAGTTACGCGAAGAAATGATTGAAAGAGTGGCTGGAAGATGAGAGATTTGCTTCGCGTATTGTCTGCGAACAACAAAAGTGAAGCCTTTGGGGAAGTTTTTTCTTGTAAAAAAGCTAACAGCATTGCACAACTAGAAAGGCAAATGAACACTAAGAAGCATCGTAGAAAAGTAAGCTCTCTTTGAAAAGGCCAAATCCTCATTAAGTTTTCACAAGCTAAAAAATCGTCAACTCATTCCAAACAAGTAGCATTTGCTCAGGAAACTATGATTTTCTTGCAGAGCACAATTTGCTATTTTAATTATTGAATCATTTACCTGGTATGATAGCTTAAGTTTGTGAAGATTCTAGGTACTGATTCACGAACTACTGACTATGAACTAACTCATAACTGACACAGGAAAACACTTTACAAACATAAAATCCTTGCTGAAAAGAATTGACGGCACAAAATATATATAGAATCCTCATGACGCGGTAGTTACCGCGACGAAACAAGAAATAAGTGCACGATTTTATGATCAAGTACATACGTATATACTTTATATATACTTCATATATGAAGTATACATGACCTTCTGATTTTTATTCTAATTAGGTTAAACAGAATTCTTTGGATAGTTTTATATATGGTACATTTTTTGTGAGTTAGTACGTTTTGATCGTACTAGTCTACATTTTACAAAAATTTCTGGCTCCTCATTTCGTCACTCGCCGTCTCGGCGAGACGCAGTTCCTGGTGGGCGTTTGTAAGGGGATGTTATAGTAAGCTGTGCAGGTATTCCACAGTGTTTGTTTTGACTTTGCGTTTCTGCGTAATTTGCTAATTAGTAGTTACCTAGCGCTACTTGCCATATGCTTGAAAAAGTAAGTTAATTCTGAAGATTAAAATTAATGGCTTTGTTTATTTCAAGTGATTGTTGACTTACAAGGCATTTCACATATATTTGCCGACTAGAAGTACACTTAGTTACATTTAAGAACTCATTTTGCTTGACGCATGGTTGATCTTTCTTTTAATGCGTAGCATATTTTGAAATTGAGTTTCTATCAGCTTTAAAATGGGACAGCAATTGATTATGATTGCTGCTAACTACTGCTCGTATTCCGTGATGCAAGTGCATGTTTCTGGCCTCCGATTTATTTTCTACGAACAGATGTCACTTTAATGAACCGCAGATGTAACTTTAGTTAGTTTTTTGCAGCCAAATTAGTAAGTTGCAGTGGATATTGATGGCAATCACAATCCAATTGTTACCTGAGATTGTATCTTCAATCCATTGCTTAGGTTGAAATTGTTAGCATTTCGATGGCAGGAAGACGATCAAAAGAATGTCCTTTAATAAATTACTATAAGTAAATGATCTTGTAGTGTGTTATAGCCTAGTTAGGATTTACACAAGTGAATTTATGTCCATAATTTATAATATATTTTCCCAACTATTCTGTGGCTATGAAAAGCAAAACATTAAGCACAAATTGAATTGATATTCTGATGATTTCTTTGTTTCTAGTGTACTATTTAGTGTTTAATCATTAATTTCCTTCTAATTGACAAAGCTAGTCACCTTAACAAAGTTTATTGATTTATTTAGGTTGGCTATTCCAATATCAATACTTCTCTTGAGTTGATTTATTTAGGTAGGATATTTCCATATTAATACTTCTTCTGGATCTAATTACTATTTGCTTCCATTATGGTTTAATTAAAGGATTAGCTTGCCTGACTGGGACTGTCAAGGCTTGGGACTCCTTGATAGACATCAGTCAAATTTTCTCCTGCTTGTGACTTGGGGGACTAGGCAGACTACTGTACAGATGGACTTGAACTATTTCTTTAAGCTTCCAGATTATTTCTGTGTCTCTACAAGCCTTCACTTCACATCATGAGGATGGGAACAGTTGCAGGAAACATGATCTCTAGTCCTAAGATATTAGCATTAAGAATTGAAAAACCAATGTATGTTTATGCATATCAGGTTGGTATAAAGTTTCTCTCTTTGCCAGTTTTATTGTACATTTTAGGAAAGCTCTACTATGTAAAAGAACTTGCTTGATTAAAATATACCTGCTCAAACTATGTACACATTTGGTGCCTAGCATGTTCATCAACATTTTAATTACACTAATATTGATGATGATGAGCCAATGCATAATTTCTAATTATTATAATTAATGCACTTGATAAAAAAATGACTATTTTGAATATTCAAATTTCTATCAGTGGGAAACCTACTACACCCTTGATATTCTTGGCACTAATATGATTGTTATTGCTAATATGTTAATGTTGTGGCTTGAATAGTTGTATTATTATTTTAACTAATATAATATTAACCTTATAACAAATGCATTATTATTGTGAAAATAAATATAACTCAAATGCTTGGTTTTTCTGTTGATGAAAATGCTACATAGAATGTAATATGTATCAGTTATTGTTACTAATAGTAGATAAATTTAATTATACATGATATTTTTCAATTTTAACGAAAAATTTAAATAAATTGTAATTTTCGGTTTCTTGAAAATGCTCCAGAAGATTGTTTCTGAGCTATGATGTTAGTGAATAAAAGGGGCCAAAATTCTTCAAATTTATTGCATCTGTTGTACTTTAGAGCTATTCCATTGTACTCTACAATAATTTCAAATGAGCCATGAAAGTATATGGTTGTGAAAATCTATTATATATATATATATACATATATATAAATAAGTGTTCATACATATGTGTGTATCATGAGTAAGTATTCAATGAAGTGCAATAATTTTCCCTGTCAATAATTGTAGCAGAAGGATGTTTTTAGGTATAAAAGAAATCTGCAGAATGATGGTATGGAGGTTTGAATGGCATATGTATTTTTATCATTAATAATAATGGGACTTGGGTAAACAACCAAATAATTATCGAAGTAATTATCCGACCCAAGAATGGGCCAGAAGGTTCATTCCTATAGCCTCATTCTATTCTATTCTATTCCATTCTATTCTAAATAAGCAGCATGTCAATGAGAAGCAGACAAGCATAATTACTGTGCATTGCAAAATTATCAGTGAAAATTAGTTTAGGGAATAAATTAGGAGACTACACAAGGTTTAAATAAATACAATCCAGAAATATGCCCAAACCTGAAAGCAAAGTATGATTTTGAAAATACTTGATGTAATCAAATTTTTTACAGTATAAATTATGCTTTGTCAGGGCTATGAAGGGTAAAGTGATGGAGTTTTGATGTAGCTAGGTTGAAATCATAGTATTTGTTCTAGTTGTTTATTTTATGTATTTTCCTTGCTGGTTAGTAGGGGTTTATTGATTTAGGATGTTTGTCTGCAGTTCGCTGTTCTGGCTGGTTAACTAAAGATAGGCTGTATTTCTTAGTTGGATTTATGCTTACTATCTTTTTCTTATCTTTGTGATTCATATACTAACTAAATGCAATTACATACTGAATAAAATGTTGCTGTTTCTCAACAACAACATCACATTCATAATTTCAAGGGTATTTCTGTGATTTTAGAAAAACTTGGTAGCAGCTTGGGAGACACAAAGCTGCTTACTGCCAGGCTGCAGCAGCAGTGGTGGGGAATTCAAGGCCTATTTGAGCTTGGCTGTCTAGTTTTTACTGCATGCTTGCTCAGAGAAAAAGTGAGGATGCCTTATTCTAGTGAGAATAGCACTGAAGTTGGAGATTTGTTCTTATTTATTTAGGGGAAGTCCTGTTTCTTTGTATTGTTTTTGTGCACTTTAACAACTATTGGTTGGCTGCCTTGAAAATAAGTTAAGTTTTTGCATTCCACAGTTTTTTTCCTATTTATCCCTTCTCCAATTACTCCCATCTTCATCAAGACTCATTTTTATTGGTAACAAATGATAGAATATCAGTTTTTAGTGGTCTTTTTTATTAATATTTGTTTCATCCTCTATCCTATGCTTGCTTTCCTTGTCAAATGATAATGAAAGTAATTATATAAATTCATATAATACAATTCTAATAATCACAGCCAATTTTCAAATTATGATTTTTCTAGGATTTCAGTAATCACATTTGTATTTCTTTACAGAATCTATGAATTTATCACTTTTCCTATGTTATAACACAAAATCCTTTGATAGCATTCTTACTGGAGTTTTATTTTGCAAAAAAAACACACGTGTTTAGTGTTGACGGAGCAAACGTTTGGTAGTGAGGAACTGTGATCAAGTGAACACGTCTTGCTTGCCTGGCATGTCAGATGACATGAAGATGGAGGTGCAGAAGCACCAGGAGAGGTGAGCATTTATCAGTAGCCTTGTTTATGCTATTCCAGTACCAGTGAAATACCTGCAAATTATTTTTTATATCCCAGGACTTGTGAGTACACCATTTTATTGTAATTCATTTCCATTGCTAGTGAAGTGTTAGTAAATTTTAAGTACTAAATCTGTTCCCTGTTGTATGTAGTATGTTAGCACATGTTTGCTCCCTCAACATGTATGGATGCATGCAAGGAATATGCAACCTAGTACAGTCAACTCGCGATAAGACGGACCTCGGTGATCCGGATATCGGATAAGACGGACGTCTTATCCGTCTTTTTAGTAGTTAATATTGTAATTTCTTTTACCCCACAGGCTAAATATTTTAAAGTATACAACAGTATAGTGCATACAGTATAATGTATTATGTATTTAGGCCTTAAGGAGATTATTTATGCATATATAGGCATATATATATATAGGCATATCTGTTATTCCGGACAATCGGCTAATCCGGACCACCCTTCCCCCCTAGTAGTCCGTCTTATCAAGGGTTGACTGTATTTTGTTTTTGAGGTTATGGAGACTGAGTGTGCAATGAATTTTGCAATAAAATTGTTGCAAGTACTGTGCTAAACTGCAATCTTATTTGGATATTAACATCAACATTGTAGTGAAGAACTTGGCTTGCTTCTGGACTAGGTAATTCAATTGAAATTGTGCAGCAATTTCTGTTGCAAGTTTGCCCAATTACTTCTCTAATTAGAAATTGTTAATGATCAAGATTCAAGTCTGGTATCAACGATTGTTTCTTGTTTAATTTGGTTAAATTAAAATATAGTGTGTAGTATTTATTGCACAAGTTATATTGACCATTAGTTTGAGTTAGTGAAAACCCATTGTTGAAATCAATTTTGGAGCTTGACAACATGTGTGTATTTTATTCATTTGAAGAGCATAAAGTTGAGTTTTCTCAATTGTAAAGCCTGAGTGGCCTTCTTTCTTCACCAGGACTGCTTGCCACAGAGCATGCAAGTGTCTGAATTTTTTTGTAATGTTGCCGCTGTCGTTTGTGTTCAACTTAGTTTAGTGTACCGCAGTTTGGCTTGAAATAGAAACCGGTCATTATTTTAACCCTCTAGTGACCAATTTGTTTTTCTAGTTTCTACATTTAACCGTCTGTACACTGATGCAATGAAGCATGCTGAGAGCCAGGCAGCCAAAAGAACGACGCTGTAACATGCCGCCGCCTTCAAACCTAGTAGCAACCTCATATTGCTCACTGTTTAATCATTAGAACAATTCTCCCAAAGACCGTGAAAGGCGACCGAATAGTCCACTTGGTCGCTAAAGGGTTAAAGATGCGTCTTGCTTGATATACCCCGTTGCCTCAGGCGTGCCACATTTTGAGCTGTACTGTGAGCTACTAAATTTCACTTATTCAAACATCACAGGATAGCAATGAAGTACAACAATTGTTCATTTTCCTGATCCTGATCGTCGCTTTCTCTACAACATCTATTAAAAATGAACGATTTAGATGTTGTATCCATCAAAATCGAACGTAGCTGTTGCCCCGTTCTTTTTGTTGTTTCTGACTTCCTCGTTTTTTATTCTCTAAATATTTGTGCTTCTTAGGTTGCTGATTTTCTGTGCTGGAAGCCTCAAAGCGCTCTTCGTTTCTGATTTTGAGTACTCGAGTCCTTCGATGTCGAGTTTGTATGAGCGAATCTTTCCGTGGCTCTTCCTTATTTCAAGCCAGAACGTTAACCTCTGAAGCTACAATTCGTAACCTGCTAATTGCATCGACTTTTTAAAGAAATAATCTCATTACTTCACACCTTCTTCCTTACGAAGTACCTTGTGGTAGAAGTGACTGACCTCACAAGTCCCGATTTATTTACTTTTGTCCACCCCGTGCTTTCAGTGTTGCGTGACTTAGGGAAACTATTTTGCTGTTGCCTTAGTAGTGCACTTCTTGCGAGTCAGAGTACGAGAAGCATTACTCGCTGATCTCTCTATACCTCATAATATCCGTGGCACAACTCGCCTGGCACTTCTCTTCAGTAGGCTGGCCGATGCTTGGTCTTCAGTTGGCCAGCCAACGTGTGCCTAATTGGGGGAAGGGATTTAGGTAAACCTTGCACCGTCGACGTAAACAAATTCGTACCGAGAATTTTACCCGATCTAGTCTTTACATTTCTACGTGTTGAACCCTATGAGTATTTCATGTCTCTTATTTCGCCAATTGATGCATGTTCAATATCTCTTGATGGCGAGTTGTTTCTAAGTCGAGTTAAAACAAGATTGTTTTTTTCGGCATTAATATTATAAGTTTAGAGCCTTCAATGAAGTATACCTGAGTAATTATTAATAACTACGCAAATTATTTGAGCTGCGAGTACTTTTGAATACAAAACAAATGATGTTACGTGGTCCTAGTCTTTCTTAATTTAAAACAATTACAAATTATGCTAATTGGAAGCAACTAGCAGAGCAAACCAAAGAACAAAAAGTCATAATATTGTATCTGTAATAAAGCTTAAACAAACGCGGTGCCAACCATTTTGTGAGAATCCAGTATCATAAAAAAGTGAAATATTTCCCAGCTCTAGTTCTTTTTCCTAATTTAACCTGAAATTCATGTTATGCACCGAACTCGCTGAAATATCATATATTCCACAAGGCTCTTGCTCTTCTATTTATAGAAGAAGAAAATCATGTTGATATATTTAGCCACGAGTCTGAATGCCGTGGAGTCTCTTAAGGGAGCATTCTCTCTTGAACATGGCGTGATGTGGTGCCCCTCTTCCTTCAACCCCCCTTATTTATCTCCCCTGTTCCTCCATTACCCACCCCTCCCCCACTTCTGTTGTGATAACTCACTGAACTTCGCCCCGACTTTGTTCTCGTTATATTATTTCTTGACACGTGACTCAAGTGTTGTACATCAGAAGTCATAGTTTGGACATCACATGGGGAAACGATTTACAGTTAAACTATCGGTGGGTTTTGGTTACTCGACTTTGGTTTTGATGGAATGACTAATGTATAATACAACAGGGAGTTCTGGAAGTCTTCTATACATCACTCATTACATCACTCATTACATTATTCAAATATTCATTACATTACGCATTACATTACTCATTACGTCACTCAGTACATGACACATTACAGACGAGTGCGGGTTTTTCATGTCGACACGAAGATATTGCAGCTCATGGTCATGTGTACAGCTTATTGCATAGCCATCTAGTATAATTTGGTTGGTCATCAAACATAAGATTGGCCACCAAGTATAATTGAATAGCCATCAAGTATAATAGGATTGGTCTTCAAGTATAGTAGGATTGATTACCATCAAACCTAATATAATTAAACGAGCTTTTGCTGTGTGTACTCTCAAGTTAGATACGAGTACTACGTGTGTACATGTGGCATCCGCATGAGACTGCGCATGTGTGTAAGGGGCTCTCCATTGACCAAACATGGGTACTTGAAAATGACTGGCATAGAAACTTAGTCATGTCCCATTTATTGCTTCTTGTGTTTCCGGATTTGTTGCATGATAGAAAATCGGAAAAAATGAAAATTTCCAAGTTCCAATGTTTGTTCAAGAATAGGAATTTTTCTTGAAGAATTTTTGCCGTAATCTGTTGTACGAAATCATTGTTAGGTTCCGAAATTCTGACTTAAATATTTTGTTTTACCTAGTGCTCTACTCAATATTGCAATTGGTTTCTCCTGCAGAGGTGAACGACCGAATACTAGCGATATATTAATCGTATTAAGTGAAAAATTACAGAAACATGCACTAGTGTGTCCACCTAAACATCTATGGCGTATTTTTATTTGTTTATGAAGCGCGCCATTTGATCGCTCATTTTGGTCATGCAAACTGTGAGTGACTCCACAAGCGTGTGCGTGTTCATGAGGGTGTCAACTCACCACCATCACGCCATACCAAGGATGTTTCCTGTTGATTTCTTCCGGGTGTTGCTTGCTTCATTCCTGCAATAGTTACTGCATTTTGGTATTTGTTTTTATTGTTACTTTAATGTCTGTTCTTGAACGACACTTACCACTGAGTCTACCGCGCCACTCTGACTATGAAAACATCATAAATATCAGGTTTCAGATCATCGACTTTTCAACTTCCCAAATTTTCCAATGCCATCCGACTCAGGTCTGAAAGTGACACAAGTCTGGCACTGCAAAGCTGTAGTTCGGCCACGTTTAATTGGCATTCATTGGCCCAATTCACGTTGTGCGCACGTGACTGCAATCGTACCATCCCTGCCCAGGCCCTGGCAGGTCTGAGTGGTCGTAAGTCTTACGATGGAATTCGACCGGATTACAATTTAGTACGCAGAGTTTCTGGTCAACGTCCGAGAGCCGTGACCTCTCTGTTAGATGTTGGAATAGAATAACAGGAATGAGACGTTTGGTCCATTCTTTGGCTGCTACTACGTAAGTCCCATGCAATAGTGTGTAGCAGCGGTTGATGTATGGAAATTTCCCTGTGATCTGCGTTTGGATTAGAATCGTACTCGGTTTATTGACTTATTTTGATTTATTATTTATAATTTTTGCGGCTTGATTTTAATTAATTTGTGGATTTTACTATCGATTCTACTTTTAATTTTCGTTTGTACATTATTCAGGAAGTTCCGATTTGTGTTTCTTTGAGAAAATTATTCATGCACAAAAACTTCAACATTGATTTCTTGATCAGGTAAAAAGCTAGTGCAATAATAGCGAAACATACGAACTTTGGAAACTGCACAATTCAAAAAAGTCAATTTCATATGTCGATTTTGTGTTGATATTTCAAAACTATTTCTATTTCGAGAGGCTAAGAATGTAGCGAAATTTTATGTTTCTATAGCAGTTGTAGTTATTGTTCACCAATTAAGAGCGTTTGACATCTGAAAAGAAAATCTCAGCACAATTTTGACTGAATGATGTTTGATGTTCAGGGTCAGTGGAAGAACTTTTTCAAAATGGGATATCACAAAACATGTCAATTCAACACCATCGTGTCGTCTTCACTGTTCTGTGTAGAATGAGTCAAATAATAATCCCACTATATGATAATACAGTTTATTGCGTGCTTGGTTAGTTGGTTGATCTGTCTATGTCACGCTCTTAAGGATTTAGATAGGAGAAAATTCGGTAGGGTATGCATGTATTGTAAGCATTGTATTGTGGATACCAAAGGCACATCCTTCAATGTGGAAACTCCTTCGCAAAGTCTGCGTCCACTTGCAAATCAAACGAAAAATTCAGCAAAAAATGCGTGAATTTTTTCTTGTGTGGGTCTACTAATATTGTGGCTTCTAATCATTGGAAGTGTGCGAAAATTTCTACGAACTGTGCAGGTTCAACCGTGGCTTAACTGTCCACATGTTATGTATTGTATTTCATGTAAGTTGGTGGAAAGCTCATTGCTTCCTTTTATATTGTCCAGAACTTTGTATCTATTTTACGAAATGTGAGACTTGGCCGTGAACGTCGTTGACTCGTTTCAGCTTTCGACGCCTATTAAAATATACATTTTTAATAACCTTGCGTAAAGCCGATTTTATGTACCTAGCAACTAGCATCATGAAGTAGATGTTAACAGCACTTGGTGCATACCCGTAAAAAAGACAACTCGGCATAGAGGTTCTTTGTACATGTAGGGTGGTTGCATTCTGGTGTCAGTGTGACCAGTTCTGTTTGTAAGGCTGGTCTGTTGGTGAGGTGCTGTGCTAAACTTTCTTGATCCCCATTAATTTTGCCCAAAAAGTTTTCTTCATCGCCGACATTTCTGTGGCAACTAACATGACTGCGTTTTTACCTGAATGACTGTACAAGGCATCGATGTTGAGAGCCTGATATTCGGAAGCGTAGTTTATCATGAATTTAGGCTTCACCAGGGGGGATATGGTTATATTTTTACTGATCGCTGGAGTCATAGCACGCTGATCATAATAAAGAAAATCTATTGCTCATTATTACTGTTTGGAGGGATTTGACAATGTCATATAGTCACCCATCGTTGAAACAATATTTACCGCGAAAATGTTCGCTCGTCATTTGCTTTTAAAACATTCCTACTTGCAGTACATTTGTCTCTTCACAACGTCGATAATTTACTACAAAAGTGAATGAAAAGATACAAATGTGGAAATATGCACCTCTATATGGGCGCCATTAGTAGTCCGAAGCAAATCGAAACAGTACTCGCTTTGTTGCCATGTTCGCTGTAGCACAGCCCTCATCAATGGTGGCAATGCATCAGTGAATGAATATTTTATTGAACTTCACTAGTCCCGTAGGGGTGTTCTGATCCAACAGATGCTCACGTTGTTTGTTCATTTCTCTGAAACATGAAAGGATGCCTCATCCCTAAAACTAACTCGTGTGAAGAATTTTTCACCGTAAGCGTGTTAACTGCACTCTTTTCGTCTTGGTTTATCATTTATTCAAGTGTCTACAAGAGTTGCACTTTGTAAGCGTTCAATCGCAACTTTTTATGTAGGATTTCGTACTGTTGAACGTGGTAGCTGTGACCTTTTGAGAATCGTACGGAAGAACGTTGTAGGAGGCTCCTCTTAACGCTTCCATTAAAAGCAACCGCTTCAAAAACTTTTAATTTTGTTCCACTGACATTTCATTTTAATGACATGGAATGCACATGTACCAATAAGATAGAAAATCGAAACACAATCTTGTAGTTCGTGAAATTTTTTGTGAATAAAGCATCGTGCCAAAGTGTTTCATTTCTGTGTGCATTTTTAAGTTGGAGAAAATTCACTTGAATTATTCTCCAACCTTATATTTTGCAATGGTAGTTTCACTAAGGATCGAGTCGTGATGTTTCATAATTTTTTTGGAATAATACAACCGTTGTTATGTATGTCTTCTTGTCTGATGACTATAGCTCTTTTGTGCGCAAAATTCTATTAAGTTTTAAAACTCGACTCGTATTTCTCCTCCTGCCAAAGTGGGTGTTTCTCATAGAATGTGTTACTCTTCGTCTCCCTTGTTGCAGCCTGCCTAAATATCGATATTAAAATTAAAACCTGCCTCCAAATCAATGTTAAGATTGAAAACCTGCTTCCGAATCGATATTAAGATTGAAAACTTGCCTACAAATCGATATTAAAATTGAAAACCATCCTGCAAATCGATATTAAGATTGAAAACCTGCCCACAACATGACGCTCATCAAGCTACTGCTAGCTTGCTTGATCCTAGCGTCGGGTTTCCTGAAGGCTCCAGAAAGTGCTCCTCAACTAGCGTGGCGGCATCGCTCTCGGCCAGGAGCTGCAACTGTGAGGGAGAGGTTTCGCACGCTTGTTTTGATGGCCGTGCCCACTGCCTCTGTGCCCGACCCTGATGCCTGGAGAGCCTTGTACGCCAGTCAAGAAACAAACGATGGAAGTCACCCGCTTAGTTTTGGCGTGAAACCCCAGTACTTGGAGAGTGAATCCCTTGCGTCAAGTGATGCGGTCCCCGACAGCGAGAACCTAAACTCGGAAGTAGGATCTACTGGACAAGCCTTCCTGCTCGACACGCCGCGTTTGGGCGGCGAGGATGAAGGTAGAGGGCATTCGTCAATGTCCGGAGAGGCAACATCCTTCAGTATCAATTGCCATGAGAATGGAGGGTCGCAACCTTGCCCTTACGAGCGGACTTTGGATGGTAGTAAGAGTGATTTGTCCTTCGTTGGCACCACGAGTTACGGTGACCTGGTTATCCGAGATGAGCTTGATGTACCTCACAATGGCGCGTCTCCTGAGGACTTAGAACGTAACAATCTTCCTGGTACAAATGGCTCTTCGCTATCGATGAATCAGTGTTCCGCTCCTGAGAAAATTCTTCCTGATCAATGATGAGTTATGAACTATTTTCAACTTTTTTGCTGTTTTATGCGATAAAATGTAATGTTAAAAACAATAGTAATGATAATAATGATGGCCTCATCGTGCTCATTGCTTTTGTGCATTTACTCCGTCTTGCACTGTGCATTTTTTTGCATTGACGCTTGTATTTGTTCTCAATGTTTCTTGCGGACAGCATGACTAATTTTTGGTAAAGTTCTCGGTACTAAAAAGAATTAGTACACTAACGCTTGTTAAATTAATTTTCTTGTGGCTTCAACTTGAGTTAACCAGCTCAATGTTTACTTTTCATTCATTGTAAAAGTCGCCGACGTAACTTGGTCGTATGCGTCCTGTACGCTTATCTTCGGCGTAGTTTCATTCTACAATGTTACTTCTATTAGATCTGTTTAATTCCGAAAACACTGAAATCTTCGTATCTCCAAGTTTTTTTGTTATACTGCTAGCACCCTTATAAAATATTTGGCACGTTTAAAACATCTTTGACACAAAATTCTAATGTACCGTGAGTTTACCAAACCTTGTGTTCCTGATTCAGTTTAATAGTGCCAGAATTTATTGAAGAAACTACAATTACTCCTTAGATCCTCCAAAATTTATTCAGTTGGGCATTAACTGAGTGTAAAGTGTGTGTAATAGTAAAATAAAATGTGGGCACTAGAACGAGCTCAGTGGTCCATTCTTGAGCTCTGACCCAAATCACATGCCGGCTACATTTACGGTATCAATCACGCACAGGCACCTCAATCATGCAAGTGCACTTCAATCACGCACATGTATCTGAAGGACGCACGGGTACCGGGAGTAAAGTAAGATAGTAGGAGGAAGGATAACGCCCCTACTCACACTCGTAAATTATTACGCTATAATTACCTGACTCATATTACACACTTACCTGACTTCTGGTAAACAATGGTTTATTTGAATCACGATGTTCAAATATAATGGTATAAATATCAGTTAGGATATTGTTAATACTTTTTTCTTCTTTGTAATCTTTCTCCGGTGAGGGAGGCCGGCGTTCTGTGGAACAGGCTTTTTGCACCAGTGTCTTCGATGCTTAAAACATTTACTTCATATTTCCTCTCACAGGTGTTGTTTCTGAACGCGCTTTCTTCAGGCATTGGTTCCGATAAAAAAGGAAATTTCCACGCATGCTCCATTTATTAATATGCCACTTAACTTTGTTCTTTGACTAAATTGTATGGTTTTTTTGTGTATTGACCGTGGATTTTAAGCGCATCCAGCCGCTTATATGTTTCATAGCTCTGTTGGTTAGTTCTTACATCAAATATCCTTTCGGGCATCGACCGTAGGTGTCATGCGCACGCAGCCGCTTATCTGGCCGTGTTATAATTCTGCTGGCTAGGTTTTTTACGTCATGTGACCTTTTGGACATCGACCGAAAACGTCATGCGCTCTCAGCCGCTTATCTGGTGTGCGCTATGATTGTGCTGGCTAATCTTGTACGCGTTTGTGTTCACCAGCTGGATGTGGAGTTGGCTGCGCTGGTGTCCCACTTCCCCTGAGATGCTACGAGAGGCTGAGAAACGCATTCTTTCACGTGAGCTACTGCATGAGGCCTGTCTTCCTGTCTCATAAATTGATTTTCCTATTCCGTGATTTGTGATTTTCCTGTCCAGTGATGCAATTTTCCTGTGATTTTCCTGTGTCATGAATTGTGATTTACCTGTGCATTGATTTGGGTTTTTCCTATGTGAAAATAATTTGTGATATTCTTACACTAATATGATTTGTGATATTTGTATGTTTATAAGTGAATTCAGGCAATTTTCATGTGTTACTTGACGGATATGGCGCATGAGGAACCGCTTTTATATTGGGCCATGAACGAGTGTTGATTCGTCTTTATTAAAGAAGAGGGAGGTAGTGAGATGAAATAAACATAGTGATACAATATCAACGATACATCGTAACAACTGTGTTAACATATTGACCGTTCATGTGCTTATGAGTTACTTAATTTTTACATTGAGCATACATTTCAGACCTCCAGAGTGTGGGACCTGGCAAGTATGTAGACATTGGGTGTCTGGAGGGCATGGGCACGGAGAGCAATTACGTGTGGACACTACGTGCTAACGCAGAGTCTCGCAACACTCCGCTGGTGTTGGTGCACGGCTTTGGCTCAGGCTCCGCATTGTGGTGCCTCAACATCGACACCCTCGCTGCACACAGGCCTGTTTATGCCATCGATATTCTCGGTAAGACAGTGGGACTTGCTGGATCATGTTCTTGATGCGCCCGCCATGTTCTTGATGCGCCCGCCATGTT
>VCRD01001461.1:5415-31153 GCA_006783055.1 Trinorchestia longiramus | reverse complement strand
GTAGCTTATTGATGACCGAAATTTACAGTACTTTTTTCGATCATTCCACAGGTCAATTTAGTGATCAAGTGCGCAGTTGATAAATAGGCCGATGGTGGGTGAAGTATTACTGACAGAAATTTGGCATTCTATGTTTAGTGACATTTGTATGGATCTTACTATCTCGACGCAATCAGTGTTTCTACCAAAATCACACCTGCTGCGAGAATTACTGCACTGATTGGTTCTTGCAACAAATATAAAATGATGCTCAAGTAATAGAAAGGAGTAAGGTTCTTTGTTATCATGGAGCATTGACTAGCCTGTTGTCTGGCATTGACTAGCCTGTTGTCTGGCATTGACTAGCCTGTTGTCTGGCATTGACTAGCCTGTTGCCTGGCATTGACTAGCCTGTTGTCTGGCATTGACTAGCCTGTTGTCTGGAGGCTGATAGCGGTAGCTTTAGAAGTTTGTGTCATTTTTACGTACTTTCTGATGGGTTTTCTGGGTGAAACTTCTTGTCGTAACTCTGTATTTCAATGAAGTCTCTTCCTACCATTTCTCTACATTATGGCCATCATTAGTCGTCAGTTTTAGTTAGTTTTCAATGACAGTTCAAAGAAACGGGAGCTTTTAGGTAAACTGCGTATTTTTCATTTCCTTTGTAATACGTGGCGAAGACACGTACTGTTTTCTTTCTAAATGGATCATCTTACAATAATAAAGATTTGGGTAATGATGCGTATGTTCGAGTGAGAAAATAAGAAGTAGAACTTCCTTTTTTGAGACTTAACAATTACGAAATTCTTTAGCGAACTTTTAAAGTTAAAGGATTCTGTATAGATTTTTTATATCATTGGTTTGCAATGTAGTTCCTTTCATGTTGTTGGGTACTATTTTTGATGTTTTTCGTCTAGAATTTAATATTTATGTAGTGTATCTATACTCGAATCTGATCCCTATGGTCGTATAAGTTCTCATCTTACCGCAGATATAAATGACTGCTTGTAGAACTTAAGAATCGTTTTGCGCATTGCCTTCTGGGTGTGTATTCCAATTTTTATATAATACTCGAGCATTTCACGTATGTGCTGATAACAATTGTTTGTTAAATTCGTTAATAATTATTTTGTTGAAGTCTTGTAGACTATTATTGGAATTATTGGGATACTTTCTTTCTCAAAGCCACGAAAGATAGTTTTTTTTATACAAAGACTGTTTATATCGTTACGATTTATATCAGATCCATTTATTAGATAATAAAGTGTAAATATGTGGTAGTACACACCGGAACCGTTGTGCTTGAAGAATTAATAATGTTATCCATAAATGTTGACTTAGTATGAGTGGCCTACAATACAGTGATGAGTATTTTTTTGATTCTACAAATAGTTTCTTCAAAAATTTCATAATCAGCTTTACCACGAGGGGCTGTGCTGGTTCCAGGTCTTTTCTGTCTCTGTACGTGAGGGACTTCACGCTCCACAAAGTATACGGTACTGCTCAGCAGTCAGCAGCGGTGATTGTGTGGGACGCTTCAATTCTCTCTTGTGTTCTGTAATGAGCTGCTCAGTATTGAATGGGGACTAATCGTTCCTCGAAGATTTTCAGTTACCTACCACTGAATCAATGTTGCTTGTAGGAAGAGTTTTTCTTCTTTTTTTCTCATTTTCATTACTAACCTATTTACCACTGACAATGCGTCTGCTCTTATACTCTCTATATTTGTTGAGAGTCAAGTCTCCTTGAGGTGCTCACTTCTGTTGTTGAAGCATTTTCGAGATACTGCGGCCGTAGAGCCCTTTTATGTATTTAGGGAGCTTCTACCATTTCTCATTTTGTTAAGATAGTCGATGTGTCGTACGGACGACCACATGTTTGAGTGCATCTGATACCGCTATTCTTTTTCGTTTATTCTGGTACACGATGGCCTTTGACCGGTCGCGACTTCGCTCTTCAGTGAAGCAAATTGAAGATACGTACTCTCATTTTTAGTCTTGTACTCGCTAAGAATTAAATTTTTTAAATATTATCTTCCGTAACGTGTTCTTTTGTATAGCTCCAAATGAACAGCATTTCTTCGTTAGCGCGCCCTCCAAAGAAAGGAGGGAGTAGCAGACGACTGCATATTCCAAACCCACAACTTTTGCAAAACGGTAAAAGAAGAATTAACCTTCTTCAGCATACTTTCAATGATGTCGCTCTGCACAATCGATAATTGCAGGTATGTTATTTTTGTTGAAGGTTAGCGCTAAGGGTCTAAATGGCTAACGAGCAATTTTTAGAATCAGTATTTTCGCTCTGTTGCCTTCATGATTTATATTTTAACTTCGTAAAGATATGTAACTTATGAACTTCACAAAATTCTCATGCGTGGAACTGGAAGCACTCGTTGCCTTCTGGTCGAAAAAATCCAACGTGAGTACAATTTCGTTTTCAGTTTATGTGAAGTTTTACTTCAACTGTCTACGGAAAATATTATTTCCTATATATTTTCTTCGTTTGATAATTATTACGATTCTTGTGTTTAACAATATTAATGTATGTTAGAGTAGGTTACAATTTTTTTCTTAAAGGGACTAATAAAAAAAATTGCAAAGTAGATTTGAGCAGTAAACAACTGCTCTTACCTCTTGTTTAGTTAATTTTTTCGTCAGAACTATGCCAATCCAACTGTCATGAAATATTCTTTAATGTTCATTGGACGTTACAGTAGAATTGAGTGACAACAGCAATGAGCTGTGTGGTTTATTTTTGGGTTGCTTCCAAAGTTATGCCGTAAATTACTTTAGCGAATTTTGAATTTTTCTCGTTTTATATGTTCGTGAAGATCTAGGCGCATAAAAAAAATTGGAAGGTGTTTTTAATGCAATGAGAAACACATTAGAATAGTAATAGAAATAGATTTGATTCATAAAATTTTACAGTGGCGGAGGAACCGATGATGTTAGGAAATATTCTTGCCATTTCAATTAGTGTAGCTGAGCACTTACAGGTGTCGGTCTCGGATGATGTACTCGAGGGCGTTCAGGTAGACATGATATATGTGACGTTATTTATGTTTCTGTTGCAGGTGTCAGAAACCTGAAAGGTTTGATCAAGCCATAAAAATGTTAGCTGGGTCTGTCGGGTACTTTGTACTAGGTTTAATCGCGGAGCTAACTGCTCATGTTCGCGCAGAAATCAGCCCTGGCAAGCAGGACCTGTAGAAGATGTAGTATGGGCAACCGCTTTTGTATGATAAGAGTTTGGCAGTGTCAAGCTTGGCCGTTTGACCCATTAATAACGTCACGATTAATTGTCAGAAATTGAGTACGTTTACTTTTACCGTGTCTTCCTAGAAAGTTTTGCAAAGCTTGGATCCAAGTTCATGATCGACTGATAAAGTCCTACCATGACTTTTACCGTTGAGGATTAATTTTTTCTCAAAATTTTGTGTGTTTAGTAACTGGCACCGGGTAAAGTTTGGTGGCCACGTGCACAATAATTGTCCTGGATGTGTGTAGCCGATGGTTCATGATACCCTCGAATGTATGTTTTCTTACAAGCTCTAATTTCTGTTAATTTATCTGGAACTTTAGGGAACGTTCGAATTCAACCAATATTAGGCATTTTAAAATACTGGTGTTGTGTATCTCTGTCTGATGTGGCGATAGTGACCAAATAAAGACAGTAGTTTAGCCTTTGCTTGTTGTGGTCGTGTAGCAATGTATTTTTCAAAACTCGTACAGAGTATGTACTGCGTACGCTGCAAACATTCACGTTTAGGAGTATGTATATTTCCGTGGTATATACTGACTGTAACTGAAATCAATGTAACCAAATAATTTGGATGGAGCAAAAGTAAACTTTTGCCAGGAGGCATTTGCATAAAATAAATGTTATTCGTATCATAGTCTTTCGTTATTTGCAGTAAGAGTTACTAACCTGCAGTGCCAGTTGGATCAATGAGATGCGATGACCTCAATGTTCAATCCTTTATTTTATTTCGGTGTTTGTGCAAGAAACTAATGTGCTTTGAACTGCAAATGTAATTTCACATGCAGTGAAAATAGGATACAATTGTCATTCAATTATGAAAATATGTGAACAAGTACGACAGTATTTAAAGAAGAGAATGTCACAACATTCATGCTAATCGTGTTAATGGTCTACATGAGTATAATATAGTCTTAAGCAATAGTACAAATGAAAAAACGTAAGCTACACTGCAGAATTCCAGCAAGCTGAAAACTAGTACTGAACGCGGTATGTGAAAAGGAGAGGATGGGACATTGGCACACCAGAAATTCATCCCCTCTGTGATGAACAACTTCATCAGTCAACTCTTCGAACATGTTAAAAAACGAACATTTTTACGAATATAAAGTAGAGTATTATATTCTAAATAAACTAATGAAGAGCACCAAAGAAGTCTAGATAATTAAAGAACCCTATCTTGTTATGATTGTACAAAAGCAACCTAAATAATCATATACATATCAAATTCTATAGACCCACTATAAACGCTGCACCGCGTTAGTGTGAAAAATAGAACTGTTTACGAGAGTTAGTCTCACAGTGGAATGGGCGTACAATTGAATTACCTAGACGAAGACACAGCTTTCCTGTTGATAGAAAACTGGTTCCGATGAATATTTCGAGCAGTAAAGTTGAACAATATCAAATTTAAATTTTTACAGTCACAGTCTAACGTTTGAGAACTAAAAATACCGCTAAGAAACTAAACAATAATGCAAACTGCGATCCAAGAACTTGCAACTTATAAATAGTTTTTCAGGTTATTCATATCAGATAAAACTCACGTAGTCAGAAGTTACATCAAAAAAGTTTTTCCACGGCAACCAAATGCATAAAAATAGTGTAGAAAAATATTTCAAGGAAGCAGCGGCGTCATTCTAATTTTTACATTCAAGAAATCGAGTAACACCCCTGTACGCCAATATATTATTCGCAAACAGTTCTCTGGAACGTCAGCTGTGATACGTGGAAGGCAACTGGATGAGTTTTTAACTAGACCTCCCCACGCATAAATAAGGAGAACATGGAATGGATAGATTATATGTGAATTTACCTCGTTGACTGACTTAACCCTTTAGCGACCAATTTGTTTTTCTAGTTTCAACATTTAAGCTCACAAAGACCGTCTGTACACTGATGCAATGAAGCATGCTGAGAGCCAGGCAGCCAAAAGAACGACGCTGTAACATGCCGCCGCGTTCAAACCTAGTAGCAACCTCATATTGCTCACTGTTTAATTATTAGAACAATTCTCCCAAAGACCGTGAAAGGCGACCGAATAGTCCACTTGGTCGCTAAAGGGTAATATAGTTTCGACAGCAACAGTTAATTTCAGAAACAAAAATTTAACCCTTTAGGGGAGGGTGGGATATAAGTAACCCACCAATTTAGTTACATTTGTTGCATAGTGGGCCTCAAATCTTGTGCCTCAAAGAGTTAAACATTAGAAAGAGACATTACCAACACACGGGAGTCGACAGGAGTCCCACAAACATACTGAATAGGTAGGTACCCTATTGCGATTCACTTTCAATGCAGATAATTGGTAGAAATTTTTAAAATTATAAGCTCGTATTCTTTAACAATTCTCTACGCTGAATTTTAGATTTATGCTCCATAAGAATTGCTAAAATTCGAATTAATATTCATGAACAAATAATTAGGAATGGTCGAAAAACGGTCATAGACTCGACATAGGTTTATCCTTTTTACCGTCGTCGACTTACCTCAGATTATCGTGACAGTGCTTTGATCAGTCCGTGAGCTCGAATATCATATCAAATAGCTGGGCATACACGGAACAATCAAAAATAACAGCAGGCAGAGTTGGACCCAAATTTGCCGAACTTACAAGCGCTGAAACTGTGTCTTTCAAGACCGCAATACGGACAAGAGTAATGCAACTCGCTGCATGAGCTACAAGTGTTCCCAAAACCTGTACCCCTTTAGGAATGATAGCGATACCAACAAAACCAGCGACAGTAAGGCGAGAGGACATGAATAATAAATTTGCAATACCAGTGCTTGAACCATAACATCAAATCTGTAAATCCTAATTCTCAAGCTCTAGAAGGAGGCCAAAATAGTGTCCAAAATCGGCACGCCCTTGGCTAATAATACGTTTATAATACTGTATAGAAGGTGACTACGTGAAAGAAAATGGCATTCAAGACAAAATTACATGAGTATCTCAATACGTGTCAAAATGTTTAATATCTTTATAACTTCTATCACGATACTATTTGACATTTTTCTTACGACGAAATCAGTAGATTGAATTAGAACATCGTAGCAAGTACATACATATTATGTCTATTAAGATACTGTCAAGAAACTATGGAACGTAACACCTTAAACAAGATAAACTCAATAATTCGTGAACCAGGGTAGAGTTAACACTTTCATCGAAATACTACGCTCGGCGATTAAGTTAATCCTGAGGGCAAATGTTGAAACACGTCCTGACATTTCAGTTAACTAAGGAGTTAATTAGCAATAGGAAGAAAAGTCTCAAGGGGCATTCGTCATGAAAGCAAACATGACCTTCGTTTTTTCAAGGTTCAAAACCGGAATTTACTCGAGGACATCTCGATCACCACAATTATTCATAAGAACTTGCAACTAATTACTGCAAGTTTGTCAAAACTGTTTTAGTAGTTTTGACTTCTAGAGTTTCAGCAACACTGAGATTAACTTAACACACCATATTACCCATACAATTTGAATATTTGTAACGACAACACACCAACGCGTCAATAACAGAGTCACAAGTATATCAATAGCTCTAATAATAGGTAATACAGATAGCATATTATATGGTACAGCTATTAATAACAGTGAGCATGTGGTAATATTATCATGAGTATCTTAAACATAATAAGGTTGTTATTGTCTTTTGATAAGCTCATCTTAACTTATACGATAAATTGTAGGAAGCAGAATGCAGAACAAGAAACCTTGACGAGAACAGGAAATTTTTCCTAGATCTTACCGATTCCCCAACTGTTTGTGGTCATCTGTGCAACCATGAACGTCAAGACGTACGAAACTGATTAGATGTATCAAAGAATGTTATTATAATCCTGGTTAAACCACAGCAGCCGCAACAAAAGCGAGTATCAAATAACGTAAATTTCAGTCGAAAATAACGGATTCCTTATGGACTTACACATTACCAGGTTACTCCGAAACTTCTGATCAATGTAATTTTTAGCCTTTTAAAGCACTGAAGTCAATTGAAATAGTATACAAAGGCGTTAAGTTCTAGTGCTTTAGTTAGCACAACCTGCTACCTAAAACAAAAGAGGCAGCCTAAGTGCTGACTAGTCGAAAACAGCAAGTCATAATTAGAAAGGAACAGATAAGAATATGGCGGTGAAAGAGAAGTCGGTTGCACAGCATGCCGCCAATCCCACAAGAAAAACTATAGCGGTGAAACCCACTACAGACTCCTGCAACGACCCTTATTGATGTTGAATAGTAAAGGTTAAGGGCTTTTAGAATACAGTGAAAATGACAAGCATCATCAGTATGACCTATCTCCTACATCCAGAGGAGCTCTCACGAGTTTTACTCACCCACAAGAAGCGCGACGTCTTCAATACATGGTTAAAGATATCTCTATACAGCTCACTCCCTTAAGAAATTAACTGATGTTAGTTTCACGTATTATCATTATATTCCTGGTTTAACCACCTCAGTCAATAGCTTCACGTAATGGAACGTACATAATGTTGGTGCAAAAGAGTGCATTATACGTAATTCAGAATGCCATGAAATGCAATTGAAGAAACGTATACATTACTTTTAATAACCAGGAAATATATTAAACTCCAAATCTCAGGACTACATTAGAAAAATAATAGCAAATTTAGTAAATAATCTCGTTTCATTGCATAGAAACGCTCGCTCATCACTTGATCACGCCTACGATTCATGGAATGTGAAATAAAATATTACAATGCATGCAAAAGTCTGTGTGAAATTGTTATTAAGTGGGTATTTATGGTCACTGCATAAAATGCTAAGATTAAAGCTGTGTGAAATTTACTAACTATATACAACAGAAAAAGCATGTAACTAAAGTTAAGCAAAAACTTTATACAAACGTACAAAAGTTCAGGAAGACGAAAGCACGGTCACTGTGATGTACAGTAACATTTTACGAAGCCATTTTCATTAATGCACAATGCGAACCACGGTAAAATATGGTAAACCATAAATAGGAGTCACGAATTCAAATTATAATAAAAAGGATATCAATTACAGGCAATGATATAAACCAAAACAGCTGATACCACAAACGTTAGGGTGAATTAATAAAGCACACCGCATCAGCTGCTCCAATCCCCATGCATGACTACGTACGGGCTACGCATGAGGCTATGTAAAATAAACACAATTGATAAGCAATACAAACTGGAATAGAATACCTCACAAAAACGAATACTGATCGTACAGCTAATGCGACTATAAAATATTAGAACTAACTTAACCGCTAGTTGTAAATGGCAAGTTCAAATGCAAGCAAATGAATAGTTTCTCAAGGGATATCCTTCTCGCAACTGATTATTACCTTTGAGAACACCTCCTGAATAAATAAATAACTTGCGGCTAAATGGGCGTACTGCTGAAAAATAAATCAATGACAAGAAACTTTAAATATTTTGTGGACATTAACTCAAAAATTATGTCCATAAGCCGAAATCAATAAGAAAGTAGATGATTGTTTCAGCTTCACAGCACTAGCGATATGTGCGTCAGATTCTCGAATATAAAGCCTGGTCATTAACTCTGGAAGATGCCATGTATGTCCGAACAATCTAATTTCAGCCATAAATACTTGTGAACATACATAACCACGTGACCAATACTTACCTAACTAGGTACACGGTTATGATGAAAACATACATGAAAATATAGCTCCAGGTTAATTAATTGTCACGTACTCACGAACTATATGTACCTTACGTATAGCGCAGAAGCGAAGCCATAATTCTAATTAGGGTAAATTTAGATCTGCTCTTGAAAAAGACGGATGTTCATTGAATATGTAGATTTCTTTGATATAATTTCCTTAGTCCTTGAATTAAATTTAACGCCTAATTTGCGTGGTCCAACTGAAGTTCACCGAGAACTTCCAATAGACGGCTGCGTAAGCTAGTAATAAAAAATAGAGGATCCAATTCTTATATAATACTCAAGGTCGACTAACTCTTACGATAAAAATTGCATCGTGCAGAAAATAGACATTTAATTAGCTGCTAATTTGCATTCAATAATATATTTAGTAGCTGCGAGCGGTATTTGCAGTATATGATGTAAAAATTATTGGTTCTCTCAGTGGTAAGACAAATCCTCGAGTTCATCTTAACACGGTGACTTCGTGTTGATACAGATGTGTAACAACTGGGTATATTATTTGAACAACCGTAGGCTACGCATTAACTCGTCGCCTGAGGCAGTTCTACACCTACTGCACAGCGCGTGGGTCCCTACAGGCGACGGTGTTTCAGTGAAGAAAAGAGGGAAATTTTACTCTTCGCATGAGCCTTCACAGCACCTGATTGTTATCCTTGATTTCGAGGGCAGCAACAGTTAACGCTCATTACAGTATCCAAAGAAAATGGCTAATCGACGTTGAATCACTTAATCAAAATGTGTAAGCAGGCCAATTTATCATTCTTGGGGCATCCAATTTCCCACAAAAGCAAAATAATGAATATATAAGAAAACGGCATTCCTAGTAGAAGTTACAGCTTCAAAATCTAAGACAAAGATCTAGCAACCTAAATTTGACAAGTGTAAAAAATTCTCGTTGAATTTTCAGGTTCTAAGAACATCACAATATTCTTCAAGAAAACTTACATGGATTATTCAACACCTTAAATGGGTAGCCAGATAAAATAGAAATTTGACAAACAGAACGTTTTCATTCAAATTTTTCGTTACTTACAATTTACAGGTAAAATCAGCCGCCAGAACAAACTTAGTAGAGATAAATTTTAACTCCCTATCAGGGGCAACGTTATTAAATTTAATTAGCTCTACCACTTTACAACAAAAAGATATAGCACAACACGTAACAGAATTGTTGAGAAACGTCGGTGTCACGTGACATTATGTACAGAACTCAAAAACGCATTATTTTTGTCGCATAAATATCTGTTCTCTCTGGCAGTTTTTTAAGACATGACAAAGGTACAATTCCTCACTTCAATTTAACGATCCGAGTTCTGATAAAATTCATTTTTCAGGAAATGACTTATCATAAGTGTTTGATAAATTCGTCGAATACCAGCTCCAAAAGTTCGCATGTATCTTAAAACACGATTCAAAATTTACACACCTGTGTAACCATTACCAATAATTAACTACATCTACACAATCCTCTTCCCTGTCATTAGCTTTAATGTAATTAAACAGCTTCACACTGCGCGTTTCAAACAGTAAAGTCTTGATAAACCTTCACACTATCTTATTTTCAATACAATAATGAACTTAGTTTCAAAGAAAGAGATGCAGCCAGAAGAAGGACGCTGCTATAAAGTTTTCAATGCATGAAATTCGAATATCAAAAACGGAAACTTTCCCTCAACTTCAACTGAAGCAAGAAAACAATGAAGGAAACATGCAGTTACGCACATCAACTTAACTGAAATGCGTGAGTGACGACTGCCACTGTACGTCTTCACACCAGAATCATGAGCTCCACCACGGGAATATTCAAGTTACGAATATCACCCGATTCGCCAACTAAAATTTCACTAGAAACTACACACTAAAGAAACTAAATTGAAGAAATTTCGACGTACAAGACATGACAGCAGCCTTTGAGGTATACATTCATAAGCATCCACGCAGTGTAACGTGAAGTGGACTCTTAATTAAAAAGGATGAGGGGATGGGAAACTAACGAATGCGAAGATACCACCTTGCGCAACTTGTGAACGCACAGCGAGGACGGGATACACAGATAGCCATCACCACACCTGAGACCAGAGTATGGAATAACACCCACAGTAAGCACTACACAGTAACACCAGTATTACAACAAGGTTCAAACACTAATGAACAATAACCTTACACAACACAATTTGTGAGATATTATCTTGTATTGTCTACCACTGATAGTAAGTTGGTCACCACGTCAGACAGTAAGTCAACATTTGAAACGTCTGGCTTCAGAGCTTTTTTTCTTCTGAAAAACCTGAAACTAGAATTTCTGCCGGATGACGTAACTATATGCAGAATATACTACACATCAAGTAGTTACTGTTCCTATGAAGCTATAGAACCCAACAATGAAACGTCAGGTAAATAGAGACTCAACCCCGAGCTATTATTCTAAAATTTCTAACTTTTGTTATTTCGGGCAGCAGGTGTTACAAAAAGTAATGCATGTTGAACAGTAGCCTTGTGTAAGAATGGTTAACAAAATATGTGTTCATGCACGCCATATATATAGATCTTTATGCAAATTGTTTCAATCGATATTGAGCTCTTGAATTACTGTATATAGTTCCCATACAACAGTCACAACATCAGACATACAATTAAAAGATATATATTGTCGGACACATGAGCAAATAGTAATTTGAGTGAGACGCATTTCAATTACAGAAGATAACAACCCAAGCTCAATAGTGATGACCACCATAAAAAATGTACCAGAGTAGCCATACCATGATAAATATAGAACGCGTGATTCAAGAGGTGAAGAAAAATGGGTAAGGCCTACATCCAGAAAGACTTTTGGAGGCTGACATAATTTAAGAGATAGAGAGGCACCTGCATTGAGGCTCAGCGCGAGTCAACACAAGAAGTCCTAACATACCATATGAAAAAAAAACACAGTTACTTAATATGCTAAATAAGTGACACTGATCATAGTTTTCAGCAACACAGAATGTACCTTCATGCCTACACCTGAAGACGCGCGCTAACAAGCAGTTCCGTTATTATTGAACTCCAACTCAGGTTTCTCGTGCGAGATTTGGTCGTGATCCCAAGTACTAGAGAACATCTCGAAGATGCTCTACAGAAAAGTCATCGGAGGCATCGCTAATACACACTGAATGTGGACTAAATTAAAGAACACCTCCAATACCTCTCGTCCATCAGTAAGTCGTTACGTCTATTCAGATGAAATACGACGTTTGACTTTTCTATTTGTATCAATAACAACTAAGTCATACCACAAATAGTCTCGATTCAATACTCATTCTAAGTAGTTTCAGTCCCCTAACATGAGCTATGAGGTGTCTTGTCTTAACATTATTGTGAGTTTCAATCTTTTGAACTTCCATACCTGACTGATATGCAGAGACAACATTCCCTCAAATAACCTCAAGTTATACAAGATCACTTTTACAATTGCTTAACAAGACAAGAAAGAGTACGTTTATTCTAACGAACGTCATAACTCGTAGCCATGCAATGCCACTTTTAATTAACTAAAGGCAGCAGAAATAAAACATTCTTTGAATAGCAGTTGTAACATCAAAGTTTTTTCTTCTATGGAACTACCACGCATCACTAAATATTTTTAACCATTTCATTAAAGGCAATAACTAAGAGGGCTCTGGAGCCTCCATGAACAAGTAAACATCTGGAGACGCCGGTGAGCCAGTCAATAATTATAGACATACATCATTATCTATATTGCACTATGGAAGAGAAGCTCGTTAGACTTTAGTATTGTCAGTAGCAGTGAGAAGTACAAGTAATATCAAGTAAGATCACTAATCGGTAATTATTGTGAGATAAAGTAAGACCTAAGCCCCCACGTACTCAAGCATACATACTCATCTAAATATAACACAAGAAGCAGAACCACAAACGTAAGTGTGCACTGAGTGAGAGAAGTTCTCTACAACGCAGCAGGCTGCCAGGATAAAGCTGCATCGCAAGTTGGCAACATTCTGAGCACCTCGCAATTCACATCAACGATACATCCTACCATCACTGAAACACAGCACACCTAAATTGCAGAAGGAGATTCTTTATATTCACGGATAGAACAGAGATGTGCCATAATTTAGGAAAAATTGAAATATCAAGTAAGAAGTAACGAAGAGAAGCTATTGTGAATACTTAAAAAAAATATATAAAACGGCAGGAAGAAATTGAGTGTTGTTTTGGACCCTGTGATTCGAAAGAGACAAAACATAAGAAGCATTTTGAGAATGATAACAGCGGTCAGAACATTTTTTCAGTGCGGTCTGCAGGTGCTCAGTCGCAATGTCACTTATCGTTGCTCGAGCGCCGTAGGTCAGGTACAGAAGTTTTCTGATACTGGGCAGCATTTTTTTTCCTCATGTCTTCCAATAAACACTCGAGCCCGAGCTGGGTGGCAAGCACAGCATTCCTTTCCATTTTGTTCCAGATAATAAGCATCCAAATGCAGTAGAAAGTTACTACGACGGTGACGAGAAGTAACATCATCAAGAAAAACGTTAAGCCTGTCGACAGCGAGTCTTCCTCGCAGATGACGCCAATTAAGATGAGGTTGACGAGCGTTAGTGCCACCGTAAGGAACACATAAAAGTTCCACGAGGAGTCAATGGCACGTCTACCTTGCGCACAAATAGCTGCGGCGTCGAGCAGAGTGTCCGTCTGCTGGTGCAGAGCCACAGTCAGTTTGGATACCGCACTCTGTAATGACTTGTGCTGCAAACTGTTGTTGCTGTTGTTGTTAGCAGTGTTGCTCTTGAGCTTATCACCAACACCCCCGTTAACAGCTAAGGGCCGAGTCTCCGAGCCCTGTGCCAGGAAGCGGTGAGGAGATGAACCGTTGTTTGACACCGCCACGTCATCGCCCATGGTACCTTCGCAACACATTTTTCAGGATAACTTTATTCCTGAAATACATTCTTCGAAACACATTTTATGAATAACTTTACTCCTGAAATACATTCTTCGAAACACAGTTTTAAGGATAACTTTACTCCTAAAATACACTCTTTGCGACATTTTTAAGGATAACTTTACTCCTGAAATACATTTTTGAAACATTTTTAGGAATGACTCTACTCCTAAATTGCATTCTTCCGAAGTATGATTAGAAATGACTTGAAATTCACATGGTATGCTTATGTCCGGCTGGCAGTGCCATCAACAAAAATAGGCAATCATAATCAATACGAAGTTGCAGTAAAATTACTCAACACCACACTTATGTATTACGTCAACGAATCTTTCGCTGTAAAAAAAAAATACCCTCAATTAAACATGCGAGATAATTTGAAATAAATGTAAACACTTTCTCACTAGTTTCAAAGAGACTCTATATAAATTCGAACGACTGATACTGGCATTACAGTAGCAATAAGATACCCTTACTATTTTATTCTCTGTGAGTTGGGAAGCCCTTCTTTGAGAAAGACATATTTAGAAGAAGACCACTATTTCAAGAGTCCTCACTGTCAAGGTGAACGTATGAACACATTGAGTGTTTAACCTGAATTCATATTTAGTGTAGTTTTTGGGAGTGGTATTTGAACCCTCATGCCAACTCTGGCCGGTCAGCATACAATACTTGCTATTTTACCATTAAGTTATGGTCATAAAGCCTATAAAATGTCTTGATAACACACTTCTATCCACGTACATTTATGCTGATAAAGATATCTGAAAAGCAATCAAAGAGAAAGCACGTTTCAAGAAATATTTCGTTTCAATCCATATAATTTACTGGCTAAAATACTGACACAGTGTATCTGTCGTTATCATTTTCTAAACAATTGTTTCATGAACAAATTTGGAGTACAACTAAAATCTTTCTTTGAGCTATTAGCTGCCACTGCAGCAGTTACACGGGTAATTTGGCCCTTGCATTAGCATTTCTCACTTCTAAACGTACTAAATCCAGCACGTACTACAAAATAGCAAATAATTTCGAAACTATTGTCTAGAAGAGACGTTAAGCTATCGTCATCCCAATTTAGAGGACTAGCTAAAGCTATCATTCTGTTTATATAACTAGTCAAAGCTGTCTTCATTCTAATTTAGGTAATTAGCCAAAACTCTTCACCCAATTTAGATGGCTAGTCAAAGCTAGAGTTATCCCAAAGTTAAATAACTGGCCTAAGCAAAGACTGACCAATCATCACAAAACACATGGAAGTTCAAAAATGCACACAGCTCACCGTCAGTTTTCCTGATAGAGAACACGGCTCGCACAGCCTCATGGTCCGAGAAGCTGAAGGCAGAGCCAGGTACTCGGAGAGGCCATGGTAGATCACAAAGCTTGACTTTGACCTGCACAAAATATGACTTATACAGCATAGAAATTACTGATATTAGCTTCTCATCTAGTTTCTTGTTCCACAGATAATAAAGAAAATAACTGGTGGTGCTTAGTTGAATTGAATTCCCAACTAGCATTGAAACTTTTTACGTCTTTACATTTGCTAGTACCGAGAATTAGCTACGCTACATCAATGATTTATAAACCGACACAAAAAGAAATACAGTCAACAAGAAACCACTTCGAAATGAATTCGTCTGTGAAAACCAAGCGCTTAAATATCTTCGTCTGCAGTTGACTTTTTGGAAATAAATTCCGCCATGTTGGCATCTCAAAAGTAACGGTCGGTTACTTACGAAGTTTTAAAGGCAATATAAGCCAGCATATCTGAGCTGTGAACACCAGTACCGGCTTGGGATCAAGGAACGAAAATATTACCTAAAGCAATCGATTCAAGTACAGAACTCTGTGGAAAAACCTGATCAAGAAATTTTATGCTTCTATTCAAGGTATTTGGACGGACCTTTTGAAACGCCTCTTTAAAAAGTCTGGCATACGAGACTCATGAACTGTGTTCTATTTTTGCTCAGCTTACATTAAGTGGAAGAACTTGTTGCAAATACTGCCCTGTAGATCATGAAAAGAACACATCAGTTTCTCTAGTTGATTGGTATTTTAGTATGCAAAAAATGGCCACTGGCCAGCTTCCAATATTACTGATAGAAAATTCAGTGCATATAGAAATTACTACCGTAATTCATTTCCCAATTCGATAGAAATTAATTTTAGTGAAAAGATAAAATTGAAAACAATTTTTCCCCGATTTGCATATGCATTGCACGCAAGATTTTGTTTTTGCATTTTCATTTCATATTTCGAAAATCAAAGGAACTTAATATACGGTAACTTTTCTGTAGATGCAGAGGAATATTTTACAAGATCAAGTTCATAGCGGAGTTTCTTTAAAAAATGGAATGGCTAAGCGTTTTAATGAATTTGTACAAATAAATATCTTGAAATGCTTGGACACCCAGGAGTCATCGGAATACTTACAGAAAGGGAACAGTCTTTGGAACACTATCACACTTATGTACAGACAATGGTACACTCGTAGAAAAGACGCAAACTCACGGCGACGTTGCGAGGAGCTCTGTAGAGGATGTGATCAATTCTCTTGCCCGTGGGGTCAAGCCGCAGTGCTGCGACAGACGTGTAGCTGTTACCGGGAGTCTCGTTCGTAGCACCGATACCGTCCACCGGCTGTAAATGTTCATACTCAGTAAACAAACAAGCCAAGAAAAACTTCAGTCATACTATAGTATAAAATATTTGGTCAGAATATCGTATACAGTACATGCATTGTCATAAGGTGTTCAATCCTTAACTAGCAGGACCCGCGAATAATTTGCGGTTAGTTCAGTCGCATGATTTTTCCAGGTAGTGAATAAATTAACAATCATTGATTATATGATTCAACCACTTTGATGCCATCCTAGAAAATTAAATGAAACCACCCTCTGCACCGTCGTCATCAAAGAGTAATCTCAAATTTTCAGGGTATTCTTGTAGGGGAGGAAGTGAAACTTTTCCATTATGACAATTTAGTTGTTCTCTTCAGAATCATAAAGCTCCGCAAAATTGACATCGGACATCCATGGCTCCAGTGTAATGTATCTGGTGTTCCATATTATTATTATTCTTTCTTCTTTCATGGTCTCTGTTTCTCCTGTTTCGTAGAAATGGCTGTCTCTCCACCTCATTCCTATCATTTCGTTTTTCTTGGTATCTGTTTCTACTGTTTTCTAGAAATTGCTGTCCCTCCACATCATTCATATCATTTCGACTCTCTTGATCTCTATTTCTCGTGATTTGAACATGCAATTCTCGCTCCTCCTGACTCATATTCATCCTTCGCTGTTCCATTCGTAGTCTGCTTCTATCACAAGTTGCTTGCCTTTCGTCTTCTCGCAAGCGCTGTCGCTTCTCTGTCGCTCTCTTGCTGCTTCTCTTTGTTCTCTTATTCTCTGCTCCATTGTTTTAGATCAGGGGTGGGCAAACTTTTCAGTGCAAGGGCCACGTTCAAAAATTCGCAATTTCATGGGGCCGCATAGTACAGGTTCGCACATAAGTAAGGTATTGTCGGTATCACTGATACGCTAGCAGCAGTTTTTGAAATTTAAAAAAATTAAAAAAATTTAAAAAACTCAAAAAATATAAAAAAAATCAGAAATTCAAGTAACTGACAAAATATCAAAAATTTAGAAATTCCGAAAATTCAAAAAATTCAAAAAATTCAAAAACTAAAAAAAAAGAAAATTTTTTAAGCAATTTAAAAAATTAAAACAATCAAAAAATAAAAACAACTAAAATATTCAAAAAACTTAAAAAATTCGAAAAATTCAACAAATTAAACCATTTGAAGATTTACAAAATTAAACATTCAAAAGTAATTAAAAAAATATAAAAAATTTAAACCATTTAAAAAATTCTAAAATTCTAAAACCAAAACATTCATAAAACTCATAACCTAAAGTAACGTTATGTAACGTGACCCGACCCCAACCGTATAATAGATACTGCAATGAAGGGTGTGACGCACAGGTACGATAGTCACAAGCGTATTAATATGTAGATAATAGCATCGTCCGACTAGTGATGATCTCAGCAATTGTTCCTATCCTTCTGCATAGCGACGTAAGGTAGAGGCTCGTAGGGGCGTTATATGAACTGGATGATGAGGAAATAGTCTGCCTGGTGTCTTGCACCGCAAGCAAGAGAAATTCGTGTGTTGCGTGAAGACTCGAACTAGAGACTTGCGAATCATAAGCACAAGCCGCTAACCACTCGACCACTGTGGTGCAGTAACTCGCATGGTAATATCGTGGTGCACGTGATGTGTAAGCCACACTCGTCTGTGCCAAGGTGTATGCTGCACTTGTGCGAGTTAAATGACACGTATCAGTGATAGATAATATTGAGATCCATCGCTAATGTGGCTTATTATACCGTCAGATAGACATGATAGCTGGTAGTAAGCCACATGAAGAGCTGCCTCCACTTCAACAATGATGTTGAACAAGACATAGCTGAGACCTCGCTGATGTAACATTTCATTGAAACCAGTCATAACTAACACAAGTGTAACTTGCAACGTAGATGAATAGTTTGATCTGGTGTGAATGGTCGCTTTCCTGCAGAGCAGCAACGAAACTAACACTGAAATCAAGCAGTTTACCAGTGGCACGAGCAAAGAGCATAGCACCGACTGTATAGTTGCTTTCCTAAAAGCGCTTCTACTTAGACGTAGGGATAAAACGTTCCGAAGACTTCCTATTAAAACACGTCCCTCCAATAGGATTTGTGTCAGGCCAACATTTCTAATGTCTTGAAAACGATTTGAACTCGCGATCATGCAAAAAATCCTAATTCTCTTAAAATCCCACATCAGTTCGACTACAAGAAGACAACATAAGGTAGGGTCATTTCTAATACATTTACCATCCAACTTACAATCTGCTTGAATACCACCAATCGCACCTACAACTTTGAGTACAGCATGATAACGAGAGAGAAATAACGAGTGTACATACTCGTATTACAGTGCTATGTGAGTCTTCATACAGCAAAGATATTACGCTATGCCCTAAGGTAGAGAGTCGGTGTCCTTTTAAAGTTAGACTTGCGATTGGTTGGTCGGAACAAACTCAATCATAAGTCGGATGGTAGATGTTGAACTTAACGACCGGGTCGTAAGCTAGATGACATAGACACCAGATACAACCTTGTTCGGAGCCTCAACAAAGGCGTCCTTAAAATTGGCGTTGTAGCGAATGAGTCTGTAGGGCACCTCATGAGGCTCACAGTTCAGGTCTCCTGCCAGTATGATCACAGTATCAGGACACGCACACCAGTCCAGCACCTGCACAGCATCATTATGTTAATACGTTATCAGAATCAGAGCTTCATGAGAGAAATTGCTAACTCACATAAACTGAAAATAGTGTAACTTTTAAGTTATACTACATCAGGCGATGAAATTTGGGGCAATTTCCAGGTACTGTAATTGGATTTGTTAGATATGAACTTTTTTCAAATATTGATTTGTACTTGTAATATAGTATAAACAAACTTCCCAAACGTTAAGTAGCCCAAGTTCCCTTCCATATTCATATGCGTGAAAAAATGAAGAGCTTTGAAGCTTCAAAAACTAGAGTTATTTTTTACCAACATTTCATAACCCACATACAGTATGTGTTCAGAATTCACAAATTACAACAAAATTATTTTTAAAGAAGAAGCAGGTTAGAACAAATTCTCAGTGGATATTCGACTCAGAGGAGCTAATATGACTACTCAAAGTCGAGCAACTGGCTGCTGATAAGTTCAAGCAGCCGGCGATGCTGAGACTAGACTGTTGGTACTAAGTACTCTAGGTATATGTACTGACAGGCTTAATCAACATTACTTACTTTGAGCCCAAACAAGACAAAATCGTCCACAAATACAAGTTAGCTCTGTGTTGGAACAGAACACAAAAATGCATCCATAAGAAATACCCAATGAGCAATACTGTTAATGCATTCAAAAAAGTCACACTAATACCTCATTGCTGGTCAGGTGTAGGAAAGAAGTCAATCCCTGAGAGCTGAGGTTTAACCCTTTCGCTGCAGAGCTCTGTGAGAGTCTGTAACTCTGTTTTCATGAATGAGGATTTCATTCATGCCCAGGAAAAGGCTTAACTCAGATCAGAACACCTTAAGAGAACGCTCACCTGTGAGGTCTCATAGGCCTGAACAACACGATGGTGGAGGTACTCGTCTTGCAGGTGGTGGTACACGGCATGTAACTGCAATGGAGAGGTACATCAAATGGTCACACCAGTGTTCAAGAACAGCAAACCAGCTTCATGTTTAGTTTCAAGCAAAATTTGGAGCCCGTCGATCTAATGATTGTCAATTGGTAATAGTTTGAAAGAGAGTTTCTAAATAAGATATCTTGACTGAACTTATTTGATAAATGATGAAGATATGCAAAAAAAAAACGTGACATTAGAACAGGAAACTATAATGTCCACACATTTCGCAGATGTAATTGGAGGGGAGGATTAAAACAAGTTCAATTTTTACATCTTGTACCTCCAGAAAATCTGAACATATAAAAATGTTTTCTTGGATACAACAGACTTACATGAGTGGTAGCTATGAGGAAGTTGACACCGTTAAGCTGCGTCCTGCAGAGACCAACTCCTTTGCCTCCCCACCAGTCCCCGTGGTAAATCTTGTGTGGCAGTCCATTCACACTCCATGGGTGGAAGTGGACTGACGTCAAGGGTGACTTCGAGAATATGCACAAGCCCGCCCCAATCACCCCAGAGTAGAAAAAGTGCGAGTGTGGCAGTATATCTTTGAGCTGGAAGCATGGAATTCATGAGAAAATTGTGTAAGAAACCAGAATAGCACCTAGGTATCATTTAGTACAATGTTTATACATAATCATTATTGTAATGAAGTTGATATAACTCGGTTGATTCAGGTTATTAAACCCATCTGGTTGTCTAGCACAGACAAAATTGAACAGGCAGAATCAAGTACAATTGTCCTTGATTAATTTATTTTCAAACTGAGATCATTCATGACCAGCAGAAAAATAATTTTAAAACAAACATAAGGTTTTCTATACCCTGAAGCAAAACAACGAATCTTATAACTGGTGCTGCTTCAGTTCCTACAGGCAGTTTAGCATAAATTCAAACCTTGCCTGAACTGTTAAAAATAATGACTGCCTCTATCAGCATATCCTAATCTCAAGAGGAAATCTAGAATCTATATATTCCTGAGCACAATGTCCACTCATACCTCTGAACATGCTGAGAGACAATTCTTTTCATTAACCACATTCATCAACAACACTACAGAATGAAAAATCAAGATTCAAGAAATTCAGGAGTTGTAAGAACTTTAGTCATTTAACCAAACATACACAATTATCTTCGAGTATCAATTGCATTTCTGGTTTAAGTTCTTTGTAAGATGGTCATTAAATTAACTGAACTATTACAAAAGTTGACATATTCTGCTACAGCTTGCAAATGAGCAATAGCAGGCAAAGCTTCTCAAACAGGAAACTTGTCAAATGAAGCAAAATAAGACAAAGAATGACAATCCAAAAAAATATAGGTTGTGCAGTATGGAAACCTTCCCTAGAAAAAAGAAAATCAAAAACCCAATTTCTACAGGTAAACCACACATTAGAATCCTTCAACAAGCAATGTTGATTCAACTGAAACTTGATTTGAGAACTGCACAAGTTTACCCAGAACATTAGACAAGCACTGGCAACATACCTCCCATATGGCAGTTCAAGAATCCTTCTTAGGACCCATGATACATAGAGAAACATCTCACATTCTTCCACAAGACTCAAAACTTGAATTAATTCAATACATGCACATTAATCCACAAGTATGATACAAAAATGTGTTTCAATGATCGTATTACTTAACAAAATACGGCTTAGGTGGGCTGATGTTCAGTAAAAGAGGGAAAACCTGCACAAGTAACCGATACAAGTCTGCTTCAAAATTACATGTTACAAATGATATAGTTGCAGTTGCAAGGGGAACATTAACAGAGAAACAAAGGGAGTGAAATAGGTAAAGAAAGATCAAATATACTCATGCAGATCAAAGACAATATCTATCACTCAAGTTAAAAATGAATAAGTGGGATGTTAAAATGTTTAATTTACTGTGTTGCATATTTTTGTTATTTTTCCTTTATACAGTGATAACTTGATGCAAAATTTATGACTGTAATATTGGGCACTGAAATTCAAAGTGAATCAAACTACCTAGGTACCATAATATTTAGTGATGCACATTTAGCCAGAATTAAAGTTCATGTTCTTTGCTAAAACTTCATTTCTTCAATAATTTTTAGTTTTCTATGAAATTATGAAAGAGCTTCTTCTATGCTAGTTATGTTGCTTACTAGAAAATGAATGTATATCAGATCAGTTGTCCTGTACATTTTAGGAAGTACATGGAAACTGTATTCATGTAGTATTTTCAAAGAAACATTAATATAAGCAGACATCAGCTTTTTTTACATCTGCTCCGTAGCATTTTGAGCTCTACACAGAAAAACCTAAATACTTTCATAAGTAGAACAAAACAACCATTGATATTCTAGATCCTCTGTAAACTAAAGTTGCTTTTCCTAAAGAAATGAGATCTGTACTACAGATACCCTAATTATTTAAAAAAAATTACTTCTTAAAAAAATACACCAGTTTTCTATGAGGCAAAATAATTTTCCAAGCACAAGAAAGTTTCCCTCAGGTATGGATGATTTAAAAAAATTGCAATGCCAACTCCTACAAGGAAATATTTCAAGTATATATATGACAAACCAAGTGCATTAATTTCAATCAAAATAATTTTCTCAAGATGCCTTAGAAGAAAATTGGTATATAATTTAAGAACAATTCACCTATTGAGGTAAATCATGAGAATTTACTAAAATTGTACCATTCTTGTGATGGTGTTTAGCTGCTCAATGAAAAAATTTACCGAGATACACTGTTTTTGCAGGATGTACGCAAAGAGATAATAATCACACCATCAACTAGAAAAATCTTATTAGATATACACTGCCAGTATTAGACAAATATTGATACAAATGTTGGCATTGGAATTTTACAGTGGTTCAAAAGTAGAAAAACAAAAATAAATTTCATCAGAGAAGAAACAAATGAATGGAAGTACTATCAAGAATATGAGCATTTAAACTTTCATTCATGTTAGCACTAATAGAAAACTATTTGAAATTAGTACAATATGATCAAAATATAATAAAACATGAAGCAATTTCAAGAAATATATTCACCTTGGCAGCAATGGTTTTGTAGTCTTGGGGATTCCACACCTCCTGCAGCAGCACAAAACTGTACGGCTCACTTGAGCCACTGATCTGCTGGCATATGGCATTAATTCTGGCTTCTCTGTCATGTGAGACTCCAGGAATGCCCCTGTGTGAAGCACATTAGCAACTCAATGAAGATATAAATAAAGCTATAATTATCATCTGCTTGAAAATAATAAGATCAGAATATAATGATAAAATAAGTTACTAAGATGACTGGTTCTCAACTTGACATGACACTACATATATAATATTTAATGGCAAAATTGTGTCTAGTAGAACATTATGCAGTTAAAACACTAGCAAAGAGGACCTACCATGAGCAGCATATGTAAGCAGAGATAAGCATATGAACAAATGAACAATTTTTTGTTCACCATTAAAGTTGAGAGTCAAACAGGTTACATGGGGAAAAAATATTCAGGGAAGGGAAAAAGTTATTTCTCACCAAATATTGAGAGTCAGAACCCTGACTTCCAGATCATTGTCTTCATCAATAGATGACTCCTTCAGGACAGCAGCATCTTCTGCAGGCTCTTCAACCATCATTCTGAAGCTCAGCTTGTATAACTAAATTGCAAACATAAATTCAAAAATACAAACAATGTCCCTTTCTAGATGCAGTAAACTTTAACAATTCTAATGTTTAAATTAGTTAAAAGTAAAAGCACTATCAACAGATCCAAGCAAAAATGGGTAAATCTGAAAATTTAAATAGACAAAACCTATAACTGCAGTTCATTTAAGAACAATAACAATATATACAGTACAAATGTAGGTTGAGAATAGTTATTTTGAGTACAGAAACTACAATAAAAGCAAAACATGTCCAGAATGACATGTTCCATTGAAAAATCAATTAGCAAGAGGCCAGTAGATGCTCATGTTTTCAACAACCAGCATTGACTAGTGACAATTCCACTATACCGTATGTCGCACAAAAACCCAAACTGTATCAGTAATACCATCATAAGAATACCATAAGCATTTAATTTCATATGATGGTATTACTGATACCATCCATCATAATAATCCTAGGTATTCTTATGATGGTATTACTGATACGAGAAAATAAATACTCGATTCGGGTTTTTGTGGGACATACGGTATAATGATACACAGTTTGTTGCTTGCTTGCCTGGTCAGTCTGTCACACTCTTAAGGATTTAGATAGGAGGAAATTTAAAAGGTTTGTAAGCATTGTATTGTGGATACCAAAGGTACATCCTTCAATCTGGAAACTCCTTTGCAAAGCCAGCATCCACTGGCAAATCAAACAAAAGAATTCAGTAAAAACCATGCGAATTTTCATGTGTGGGTCCACTAGTGTAGGTCCATGGTCACTAGGTCCATGTCTCCTACAACCAAATAATCTGAAGCATGACAAACAAATGGATGAAAGCATCAGAAATTCAAGCAGGATCTTTATTTTCATTGCAAGAAACTTTGAATACAACAGAAATTCAAGCAGGATCTTTAGTTTCATTGCAAGAAACTTTGAATATGAGTAAAAGACCATAATATTACCACTCTATAAAGCATTAGTCTAGCCACATTTGGAATAGACGGTGCAGCTTTGTCACCTACATTAAAAATATAAAGAGACTACACAGTTCTGGAGAAAATTCCACAATTTAAATTTAAATAATTTAAAATTATTATGAAGATGAATGCATTAAAGATTTACAATGAATTATTGTGTTTGAAATGAATACTTTGTATTTATTTCATTCAGAACTACCTTTCTGCATCTAATCTACCGATAATGTGGCCCAGATAGAACCCGTTGATATTCCTTAGTTTATGTGATAAAATTAAGGATCTATGAAATAAATTACATTTTTCAGTTTTACCCATGAATATTTTTTATCAATATATACAGAACTTCCATTCAAAGCTAATAACAGAAAAAATGAAGAATCTTACAGTGATCCAGCAACTTTGGTATCCAGAATATAACATTGTAATACATGCATACCCATTTTTATTTCAGTTCAATAATTTTTCTGTAGTAATAGATAGGAAGTAATGGGATGGACACACACAGATACAGATAGATGGATATACATAGTCTATTATATATGCAGATATTAATTAAGTGAAGAAAATTCAGCATGAAGCAAAGATTATGCTTCTGAAACTCTGTAATATAAGCTACAAAAGACATCTTCAGGAGCTTGAACTGGTTTCCATAATACAGAGAAGACTGCTAGGCCAACTCATTGAGACCTACAAATAACTCAACAGCCGTAACACTGTTACTTTGGAAGGGCATTTTGACAGATGATAATGTGTAAACCAAAAATAATAGCCAGAGAGTGAAATGACTTTTTCCATACCCATATATAAATTTCTGAATTAAAAGCTGAAAGTAACTTTCATGTAAGGTTAGGCAGTGACAGACACCATAATACATTGTTGGCAGGAAACTCTACAGCATTGGTAAGCCATACCAATTTAGTTTGTTTGATGAGATATGTTGTTTGTTTGATGAGATATGGAGGAGTGAAAGAGTCCCAGATGAGTGGAATAAATGTAATGTAGTTTTATTACATAAGGGCGGACA